>KK120805.1:636429-687118 GCA_000611955.2 Stegodyphus mimosarum
TTTGAGAGTCAAATTATAAAACAACAATACATGATATATATTTTCTGCCAAGTTCTTTCTCTGGTTTTTAATATCTGAAAAATAAAATTAAACAGATAAAAATATTGTAACGACGATTTTTTTAACTTGCACTTTATTTACTATTAAAATTCTGTGCAAGCTCATCTGCTTTTCATTCCATTTTAATGAAGCGTCCATTAATTCCTATAGATTCTAATAAGTTAAAATAAAAAAGGTGGAAAGTGTACGTTATTATTATTGCAATAGTCTCAACACTACTAAGAAGTTGTAAAGAATTTTCTACTCGAGGCAAAATTTTAAATTAAAGCTTTTGAATGAGTTGTGTATGTGCATTAATCAAGCAAAAGAAAGCTAGAGTAACTTACCTCTTGCTTTTTTAATTAGTTCACTTAGTTAAAAGTGAGAGTAGACAAGTAAACCTTCACTGAGAGTAGCACTTAACAGTAATTTACTTGTTGCATCAACATTTCTGCAATATCCGCAATACACTCTAACTTATGAACTCTTAGGTTTTCCAAATGGAGGATATTTACTAGTCGTTAAGGGTCCTTTTAGCAATTTTTTACAGTAAATTTGAGTAACACTGATGTCTGTTGAGAATGCAAAATCAATACTGACATCATGAGATACAGGGCCAGACAATGCAAGAAACCTACTATCGAAGACATGAAAGAATTATTGGCAAAAGATTGCTGTGATATCTTAAATTTCTTATATATTTATGTTTCATATTATTGGCGTAAAGCTTAGTGGTATTAAAACTTCCTTCTATTCAACTGGATCTCGTATTATAGTACTTCAAACATGCGTACATTATTTTTCCTTTATTAGAGCTGTAGAGTCTCGTTAGGGTTTTCTAAAGCAGGAACTGAAAAATGTGCAGTGCATTCGATGGGACTCGAACCCTGGACCTCTCGAATACCCGTCGAGTATGCTAAATTTACAGAACATAGGCATGCGGAAAGGAAGGAGAGAATACCCTATAAAATAATTGTTTGCAATAAATAATAAAAATAGAGCTAGGAAGAAAAAAAAGAAGAGTAGTTGATTTTATTATTATCATTTTCACAGATTTTGTATAAAACAAATATAGTTTTAGAGTTGAGGGTACTTTTGACACACGTTGTCAAGTTATCGTTGCGGCCGTTCCTTTTTACACTGAATTAGGGATACCTACATAGTAACGAGTTGGGCCTCCTCTGGCCTTGATAACGGCTGCCACACGACGAGGCACTTATTCAGCAAGTTTCTGGAAACGTCCAAATACCCGCTAAAGCTGTCTTTAATTCAGTAAGGTTCGCTGGTGCCGTGTGATGGCCTTTCACGACTTGTTCCAAAACATCCCAAAGATGCTCAGTAGGATTTACGTCTGGGCTTCTAAGTGGCCAAATTATGACAGAAACTCATAGGAATGCTCATCCAACCAGCCAATAGCCAACCCGGACTTGTGAGAGGTACAGTTGTCTTACTGGAAAGCTCCATTACCGTTTGGATAACAGAACAGCATAAACGGATGGAGGTGATCACCCAGCAACTCTAGGTACCGAATTGCATTAACGGAGGTTGGCACACGCACCAAAGATCCCAAACAGTGCCACGAAAAACACCCCAGACCATAATTGAACCACAGTACCCTTCTACAGTTCCAACCTGGCATGCAGGATCGATGGCTTCCTGAGCCCGACCCCATATTCTCAGCTTCCCGTCGGCGTTAAGTAGTCAGAATCGAGACTCATCACTCCATGTTACTCGTTTCCAGTCTTCTACATTGTAGTATTTGTGCTCTCTTGCTCAGGCAGCAAGTTATGCAGTCCGATTGCGAGAATTGAGCAATGGTACTCTCGTAGTTCGACAGCTCCCGCAATTCATAGGTAAAGTGGGCATTGCACAGTCCGTTTGATGTCTGTACGACTGGCACCTCCGGAACCGATTCCTTATGAGTAGCAGACCCGGTTGTCTGCCCTGCCTTCGCTGGAGGGGAGCTTCCGAAGTGGTGGCTGAGAATGATCTCCGGAACTGACCTTTTTAAGGGAGGAGACCCGGGGTAAAGTTTCCTGTCTTCACTGGAAGGAGCATCGTCCAGTCTCGGGCAGTTAACGCGCACCACATAGCCTCTCACTGCTCGGTCCGGCATAGGCCTGCTCCTGGTGCTCACTGGAAACTGTCCTCTCTCTCGGACTTGCTCCAGGCAGACTGTGTCCAGCCAATAAACCCTCGGGGGCCGACCAGGGGAAAATCCAAACCAAGGCTGCGCCTTTGGGTGGCGGGCGGCGTCCTTGTGTGTGATCGAGTGGAGGAGCCAACTCTGTTGCCAAACTGGCTAGGATCTGTACCTAAACAGACTCGGCTCTCTGGTAATAATATTAAGCTTCACATTGTTTAGAACCTCCGATTTTTCGGTCTTCCGTTCAGGATCGGCAGGGACCGTACTGGTACTGCCAAGTCCAGAACCAGGATATGTGTAAGCGCTACATCGCCGATAGCTTCTGTGGCGGAGTGTAGTAGAGCTTCAACGATTGGCACCGTCATTCAACTGGACGGTAATTTGAGCTAACGTTTGGCTTCACTGGCTTACAATACGCCTGAGCCGTCTCTCACCACGCAGTGTTGAGGCTAATTGTCTGTTGCAGTTTGCCCGATCGCTAGTTTTTTTTTGTCCGCCATCCATGTATTCTTGGTATAATCTTGACACTGACGATTTTGAAAATCCTAGCTGTCTGACAATTTCGGAAATTGAATGGCTATGAGTCTCGCACCTGCGATTTGTCCGCGATAGAAGTCATCCAAATCAGGCAGTTTATCAATACTGACAATTCCAACAACTAATTCAGAACAACCACAGTATGCGCTATATATGCAGTTACCACAGCGCCCTTACTTGCGCATAAATGATGCGCAGCGTTATACAATTTGCATAGTCCTTGCTATCCCTAATTCAGTGGCACTTCAGTGTATTAAGCACACTCCTATGATCTTTAACACATACACATTGGTGTATGTCTTCATTCATCGCTCGTATAACTATGCTATTGGTAAATATAGAATAAATAAACGAAATGATAATATTCGAATAGTATGAGCTTCTGTCTATTCCCAGTTGCTGTTATCGAGTGTAGTATATTTTGTAAAATATGTCTAAAAATTAACGAATAAAAGAATAAGGACTAAACGTCTAAAAATTAACGAATAAAAGAATAAGGACTAAACGTCTAAAAATTAACGAACGTTAATACAGCAACATCACGGTCAGTGACAAAAATTTGCTGCCGTTGCTTGTACAAGATAAGAAAATAATCACTTAGACAGAAGTTTAACAATCGTTTATCAAATCTACCAGTACACTGACGGGAATTGAATATTGTAGAATAAAATTGTAATTAGGAGAAGGATTCAGAGAAGGTGAAAGGGGGGTAGTTTGATTACGAACATGATACGTAGACAAAGACATCGATCTCCTCCAAAAAATCATGTTTCGATTTACCTTCTTTGTTTACTATTTCATGCAAATTTAAACAAGTGGCATTTTGCTAATATATATAAAATTAGTATTTCAACATACAGAATAACTGTATAAAATTAAAAATAAATTAATCGGCGGCCTTACCTAAAATAAAAGTAAGCAAGTTACGTTGCGTTTCGTTTCATAGATTACGCCAAAGCACAATACGGCTATCTACCTAAAGGAAGGGATGTCTTCGGAGATGACGTTCTAAAGGAAACATGCTACTATGCACATTACACAAGGGTAAAAACAAGAAAACGCACATGCAGCCAGCCCATTTGCGGGATTCGAACCTCGGACCAAACTACCAGCATTCGGCGACTTTTCCCCTCCGCCGCTGGTGGGTAGATTGAGTAAAATAGTAGTAATAGTAATAATAAAATGTCATATAGGTGATTAAATGTTCGTTCGCGTTTTCTACGATTTTCGAAAATAGAAATAAAGCTGCATTATAAAATGCCTATATAACGTTATAATTTTTCTTGGAATTGTTTGAATTTTTTCATGGTGAGATAATAACTTTCGAATAGGGGTGTTAGCACCGTCACTAGTATCTTGACGCTAATTGTAAAGGGGACTGAAGATTTAATGATACATGGTGATATGTCCCTTCTGCTTTACAAATATGGCAAATGTTTACCTTACCTAATATAAATTAAATGTAAACACCCTAATTCTGACGAAAGTCATTAAATAATTTCAGGAGTCTCTAATGCCATCAACAAACAGTTAAAATTTAGTCATTTAATGTTAGAAGTAACTTGTGGAAATTGTTAAGATAATTACTGAGATTCAAATACAGGGAGGAATAGTGATGGAAAATTATACACCGTTTTAACAGTTTAAGCAGTCTCTAAGCCTAAGCAAATTGTGCACATTGTTACTTCTGAGTGATATATTGAGATAATTACTGACAGTTCAGCTTGGAGCAGTATTATAGCATACATAAGGAAACCTCGTTTACTGATCACAGAATTTATCTGCATTAAATATCGTACAAATTTTATGAGTATATATTTTTACATCACTTCTGTAAACATCATATTCTTGATCGTTTTTATGACAATTATTTCATTCCAGCAATGATTTTCGAATTATCCAACGCTCCTGATGAATTCCATGGAAGTACACCTTGCTGTAAGGAACCCTAATTTGTTAAATAACACGCTTATACTTCATATCTCTAATCACTGCACAGCTGATCACAAAATTCATAATTTTTTAACAAAATGTACTGAGCTTTTGTTTAGGAACTGGTAGCTAGTGAAAGTTCTTATAAATAAAATTGTAATCTTATTATGTGATGCCACGCAAATAAACATAATCAGCTCCACTATGGCTTGCGTTACACAAATCATTCATTATACGACATGCTGTTTCCCATAAGAAATCTCCAAAAGACAAATAAGGGACAAGATTGAGTGAGTATTATCTGGACCTTTTTCCATTTCTAATTAAATATATTTTAATTTAAAATCTCATCAAGTCAATTTACTTTTTTACCAAATGCTTTTGATATTTCCAGTGAGCGTGGGTTATTTAGTAATCTTTTTCTTCACCAGAAAATATTTCTTCTTGGATATAATGTTTGTGAGCAGAGCGACTTTCAGTTTTCTGAAATTATATAACAATAGAAATACGTATCTATTTATTTACTATTCTGCTCATTATCCTTGTTGCGCACACATTTTTTGCTGTATTCAAAAGCAATTAAAGAAGAAAGTAAAAGAAAGTCAGCGCCTGTCTGGATGAGTGAGGAAATTTGCAAATGAGACGAAGTTCGTTATGCCTGGCATTTTTTATGAAAGGAAACATTCTTTGTGCAAGACATTAGTTGTGATGACCATTCTTTGTGCTAACCAAATAGGTATGTAATTAATTAACAGGGCTATACCAGTTGTCTTGTGGAAGTGATCTCAGAATTCACGTGATTCAAGAAGATTTAAATTTTTCAGATACTTGGCTTCAACGATATGGTACAGTTGACTGTAGAAGGAGAGCCCATCATTCCACGAAAAGGTTAGGTGGTATTATTTCTTTTCCGCAGTTTCACACTTACAATGAAATACAATATGCGTATTGCAATGAAATACAAAACCTGTAGCAAACGCAATTTTGGTACTTAAAGTAACTTTAAATAGTGATACATTAGTTACGAAATAATTCCTTCAAGAAGTGAAGAAACATTACTGTTAAATGAATATCAAATGACATTGTTGCAATAAGTAAGAAGAAATATTTCCTCTCCTGAGTAGTAAAATACTCAATATTCGGTTTACAGAAATTAAATTGCTAACTCCATTGTCAGTGATGACCTAGAAGCCCACATCAAATGGACTGAGTTCCTTAGTATACTAACGGAATCTGTAAAGCTATTTCATGCTCTTCAAGAACAGATGTAGCTGTGATTATGCTAACAAAATTTTGATAACTAAAAATATCTACACAATGGTATACTGCAATTATCAAAATATTTTGTACACGTCACTATAGCATAAGGTCTTTCAGGCACTCATAAGAACAATAAAAGGATTTTCGCAACGAATAGGAACTAAAAGACAATTGCTTCTTCTTTATCCGTAACCTAAAACAGTTTCCTATTATTTCGGCATTAACATAGCAAACACGTCCTATGGATAATTATTTAAAGATAATATGGGCAATTTCTGTGATAGCAGAGCATACCTATGTAGGGTTCTTCTGTCGCGAAGCTTAAATCAATAGCCTTGAAATCCTATTAAACTGCCAAACGAGGCATCGCTCTAAATCAAAACGGCAAAGCCCTACGAAGGTTAAAATAATATTTTTATTAATACCTAGAATTTAACAAAATGCACCACTTGTGCTCACAAAACAAAATTCTACTAATTGCGGGTATTTAAACAAAATTTAAATTCGAGTAACATAGTTGGAGAGTAAATGGACACTTAATAAGCGAAATCGTGTGTTGGTAAATATGCATATATTAATAAATGATTATGTATGTATACCAAGATATTATTTTTATGTAAAATTCACATTTGTTCAGAAACTTAAAATTGTACTAGAAATTTAGTTGCATAATCCATTGCTTAGAAACCAAGGTAAGCACTAATGATATGATAACACTCCCGAATTCATTATTGAAGAACAGGACCCAGAAGGAAATACAGATCTTTAAGCATCACAAACGTTATTCATTTTTTTTGGAAGAACTGCTTGCAGGATATTATGGGACTTGGATTTAAAATCTTATACGAAAACTTTCCAGATATTTAACCTAAATACACTGCTTCGCCGAACTCGTGCTTTTCCTCTGCCACGTGTCTCGAAGTAAAAAAAATGGTGCAAGGAATTTGCAACCAGTGTCCAGGGTGCAGGGTACAGGGGTTTTCTGTTACAGGGTTTCTTCATCCTAGCACGGTATTCGACTAGCGACTCAAAATTCATGATGGACAAACACTGAAAATGTTGTGACGTTTATGAAAGAAATAATTAATAAAGCAGCACAAAAATGCTATTCAAAAACTCCACGCCGAGTCGAGGTGGGAAAAAGGCGCCAAACATCTATAATTGTTTTTATTTACTTTAGTTTAGTCCAAGAGATAAGAACTGTAACAGTAAGAGTTTGGAATCCCCAAACCAATAATTTATAGCATCTTTAGCCGGTCCGTTGCAACCCAAAGGAACAAGAATGCGAAGTGAGAATGTGAGGACTTACATTCACAATTTTTAGCATCAGCTAACAAGATGGCTAAAGCCGGTTACGCTTTGGTGGAATGGAGTTAGGCCGTAATCTACAACTGATGGTGTCAAACGCACAAACTCTAAAACAATCAAAGACTCGGCTTAAATACTGACACACTTAATTTGCATTCTAGGGAAGACTATAGACAAAATACATAATAAACTTTCAAATCTCAATAATTGATTAATTAACGAAAACCTTACAACTGTACGGTTTTCTTACCAGAGTTAATTTGAAAGAAAATTTTGGCATCTTTCTGAATATCTGCACTTCGTTTCTACAGTAGAGGAGATGCTGTCTTTTTATCCGTTATAAACTAGTATACAACAACAATATGTTTCATGCCCATGTTTGAGTACACATGGATTTACACTGTATATTTAACATCATTTCGCTTATCAGTGTTCCACCAAACAAATTTTTTCGTATTAGGTGTACAGGCTTTGATGTTCCTCCTCGCAAACATTTTTGTTTCTCACGAAATGCTTTTTTTCGTTGCCAATTTATGACAGAACACTACTAATGAACCTCAGACATAGCGAAGCGATAAGGCCAATCTAGAAAACGCAATTATTATGATAAGAAATTATTTTTGCTAAAATTCCTATCTGTTGACATTATATGGACGTGTTAATAATGTTATAGTAATAATAGGAGACAAATTTTCTGTAAATACTTTATTGTTTCAAGGGTTTGATTTATTATTTCAAAGGTTTGCGAAATAATTTTATATTTGCAAATTTATTTTATTGTGTTAAATCTATTTAAAACAGCTGAGTGAATAATTTTATGTAAATAATTTTATTTGTAAAGAACGTGTTTTTTAATTTTTTAATTTTATTTTTAATTTAATGATGTGCTATGTAACCATTTTCAGCAGCTCTACAAAGCAAGAACAGAGAACATTACATTTTACTTTTTTTCTAAATGTTGCGTACTCTTTTTTAATATATACATTTCGCAATTTTAAAGTTCAAAGTGTGTCAAACTCTCAGATGTGGCAGAGTGGAAAAAACTAAGAAACACTACTCATATGACCCGATTCGAAATTCTGCCAAGTCAGCTGACTGATAGGTTGTTTTTGTGATTTTCTCACTTGCAACATTAATGAGACTTATTTTTCCTTCAAAATCTTTCAAAGAAAGCATCCCGGTCTTCAGGCAAACGGTCGTGTAATTTTCGTAATCAGCTATAAAAAATCATGATCATTTCGCCCTTCTAATCTGCAAAAAGTTTTCCATTCTCAAACGTTAACTGTGCATTTTCGGGGCGTGGGAAAGCTGATTTTAGATTTTGCATTTATGCGTCACTTTTTGCAATTAGACTAAATATACGTTTTCTTTTAATCATAATAAATCTTTAAACACATCGCCTTGTTTACTGTGTGTAGAAAGTTTACTCTGTTCTATGGTGTAGAAGGGTTCAGTGATAGCCATTCATTCGAATATGCGTTACAATTTTAGACATATATATGTATATATATATATGCATTCTCTACTCATATCAATTATTTCTTGTGGGACTGTAATTGCAAATACGTATATATAGACAAATATCTATAAATGGCTTAACTTCAAAGCAATTTAATTCATTCATTTTAAATACGTTGAAGAGAATAATTTAAAATGTTCAGAATGTGGTAACATAAGGATTTAAACTGAAATGTATGCATACGTATATGTAAGATATAAATATATAAATCAGCTTTATAGTTTAATTTAGGAATAGTCCTCATTTTAAAATTGGATATTTCCTCTCTCTCTTCTAAAATTAATAATATATTTTCTGGAATGCTCCACTTCTAGCTTAAGCTCTGCCATAGAGCTTGCCTAAGGCTGTGACATAGCTAATGGGAACTTGAACTAAAAATTTTGAGAACTGAAGACTTCCTAACCTAAACCCAAACCTTTAATTGATGAGCTTCCACACTCGATAAATACGCACTTTAGCTTCTCTCTGTGTGCTGTTTGGACGCTATTTTTCTTTTCGCACCAGTATAAAAAATGTAAATATTCTGGAAATAGGCACGATTAGAGTGACGAGTGAATTGTGGCCACAAATATCAATGGAAATAAAAATGAATATTTAATCTTACTCGACTGCTAGTCCTAGTCATTACACATTCATTATTTTAGCATTCTACGCAATTAGAATTCTTCCTCCTCAGTATAGGTCTACATTCTACACCATAAACATTATTACGTCATTTTCTCTTTTCCATTACAACTGGCGTATTTTGCCCATCATATATGTGACGAAAAACATCTTTTCGATAATTAGTTCTTATCCAGAAATAAAAATTATATTCAATTCGGCCACGTCTGTCTACAAATCTCTCATTCGAGTTTCTTTGTCTACGCAGGAAACTTTTCCCAGGATTATAACGCAGAGCATCATCTTCAGTCCATTGCAGCTTACTCTAAGTCTTATTATATATATACATAATTAAAGCAACCAGGAGCATTAGCTTATTGTATGAAGCTGCTAATAAACAGATGAATTTCAAAAATTAAAAAAAAAAACTTTTATAAATTTTTGTGTAAGAATTAATTCCTTTCACAAGAGAAATGTCAAACAAATAAACAGTGGCAGTATATTTTGTTATATATGCCCGTAAATATTTTAAAAATTGAATTAAATATTTCTGGTTTTCTCAAGCCATAGACATCACTAATTCATTAAAAGTCAAGGAAGGAAAATAACTGAAAGGAAAAATTAGGAAGGATATGAGTGTTTATTTAACGTGCGGTGTCGGAAGGACTCCTTCGAGAGTTCTAGTGTAAAGTAAAGCATCACATGGAATCACACTCCAATCGACAGGTTTATAAAAGATAGGATGCAAAGAAAGATATTTTGATATATAAATATCGTGAGTATTGTTTATCAAGCCAGCGACTCATAAATGACAGAAAACAAGATTATTGAATATCTGTATATATCGATATTAGCAGAGCGCCATATATCATAGCAATGCTCAGATTTGTCGTTACTTTGGCAAAATTGTGTGCTGTAAAGTATATTTGCTTGCGTAATTCGAGGTGATCAAGATCATCAATCATTTTACTAAACACCTCATTTTGATAACGTCCCACGAGAAGACATCTAGGGAAGTAAGATAAAAACATAATATTGGCTATGAAATAAATCCATTTTTGGCACCCTATCTTCCCAGATATCGACAATTCGCGAAAGAGGTAGGTTTCCCATTTTGCTAAGTAAGCTCTGTAACTCAGGATCTTGGGCTTCAGTTAGGTTGACCTAAAGGAACAAAATGAAGTGTCGATGTAACAAAATGATGTGTCGCAAAATGATAGTGAGGTACAGCTGATGTTATTTTCAATAGGGAAAAATATACAAGAATTTTGTAATTCATTAGGCCTTACCAGACATTGATCTGAAAGTAATCTCGTAAGGATTTTCAAAGCCCCAAATGCGGCAACTGTGGCTAACAAAAATATATGCACATAATTCTTTTCCGTATCGTAGTTAAATAAAAGTACTTTGAATCCATTTCACATAATACTTGCATCACAGATGTCTTAGAAATTCGCAATTCACTCTTCAAGAGACCCTTATTACGATTACGTCCTTGGTATAAATTTGTAATAAAAAACATAACACTTCCTACAATCAACCGTATTACGCAGCGTGCACTACTCCCCTAATTCAGTTTAGAATAATTCAAAATCGCATTAAACTTCAAATAACAACCGGTAGATATGGCACAAGAAGATTATTCATCCGCGCGACATGGACAAGGATTGGCCAAACCTAAGTGTCTAATATTTTTCTAAATCTGTAAATTCTAAAAGCAGTTTTCTTATTTGTTACGGTTTGTTATGGTTTGTTTGTAACCTTTATTTAGTTTGCATAAGTTGTAATAAATCTGAGTAGTAATTCTCATAAGCAGTTACACTATTAGTGAATTCATAAAACAATGTTCCAATACGTTATTATATATTTTGATGAATAAAGACAGATTTTTTATTTGTATGTCTTTACAATTCAGTCTCATTGAAAATAACTCCAATTACATTTCCATCAAATAATACTTTCCCCGATATTTTTGCCCTTTTCTAATGGTAGGCAATATTTTTAGGCAATATTTTAAAATAATAACCAAGCAGGTGTTTTTATTCCTTAAATTTAATTCTTTATTGAAATTGATGATTGATATTCTATGTGTGAATTACGCTTTCGTCGCTGTTTAAATTAGCGCACTCTCCAGCTATATAAAATAACAATTTGTATAACATAAGAACTGTAAGAAAATTTTTCAAAAAGTTTGTATATATATGTTGACTATTTTTATTAATTATTTCTTTAATATGAGTTTCCTTAGGTACACCACTGACAACTAACGCTTTTATACTCAAAAGTATGAACTAATCTGATTACTGATTTAATTGTCTTCACAGAAAAGTCTCTAAATTAATAATTTATGTGATATGCAAAATAATCTGATTATCACGAAAATTCTCTTATAAATCATTCATACCTCCATATATTTTCGTTAAATTCTAAACGCTCCAAATCAAATTTACCAGGCACGTGTTTTAATATTCTTCTTTTGAATGGCCTCCCCCTTTGTGCTTCTCATATACTTAATTTCTCAAAGAATAATCCAAATAGGTTTAAATACGATTGAATTCAGAATTCTGAGAATTCTAAAATAGTTATAAATAGTCATAAATTCGTTTACGGTGGTTGCAGTTTGATGTTCTAATAAAATAAGTTTAGTGCTGAATTGAAAGGAAATATGGAAATACTTACAGAGCTTACGAAGTCTTTCATCCTCTTAAATTAAATTTCAAAGTGCATGCACTATAAATAGTACACATGGAAAATGTATTTGGGGTTTAATAAGAGTTTAGAATTCATGGTTCATTTAGAAAATACTCTAACACTATAAACTATATCTTATTTTTCTATTTTTTCTATCTTATATGTTTTCTTTTCATTATAATGCTTATTTTGTATTTTACATTATTACAGTTTCTTATTTACAGATCATAATACTGTTACTAAAAGCCCAGCTGCGGTAAAATAGCTTCCCTGCAAAGCGGGTTTAGTGTTTCCAGAAAATGGCAAGGTCAGGCAGCGTTGTCAGATTCGGCGGGAAATCGCCAATTCAGATACAAATTGGCAATATACCATAGACGGGGAGAGAACTTTCTAGAACGAATTCTTACCGGTTTTTCCCAGAATATTCTCGAACGCAAGGAAAAAGCTACATAAACCATGCCTCTACGCGGAGTAGAGTGTTTCAGGAGTTTATCGTGAAGAGTATCTTGAGTACGTTGAGTTCAGTAGTAGTGATTTGAGTTAAAACATTAGCTCTAGAACGATCGACTGAGTCGGAAGTCTTCCGATTCGGTCGATCGTTCCGAGTTTGCCGAGAACCTGTCTTCATCGTTATAGCCTGAAATCTGTGTTGCTGGTTGTTTCAGCGTGTTTATCGTTCGACGGCTGTAAACGTGCATTTTGAACTCTCCTGTGCAATACTGATGAATAAACTGTGTTTTGATTCTTCATCAATCGCTCCAATAGCATATCAAAGACCGATATCAAAGTAGCAGTCAAAGCAAACTAACTGGTACATTAAGTATACTTATATTTCTTCTAAATCTTTGATATAAAAATCACAAATGCAAACTACCTAAAATTTCTGAGTTATAAAAATTAAAATATCCAAGTTAATTTAAAATTACGTTAGACTCCCGATAAAGTGATGAAATAATGATAAAGGAGAGACAACGTCCATGTTTGATCCAAAATCATGTTTCACACGATATGAAATAAATTACAAGAAATAATAATGTTTCATATTTTTATATGCATACATACTCGTAATAGATTGAATGCACAAATACGATAATAGGTTAATAAAAAATTATTTTTTATCAAAAGAACTATTTCATAATTCTGGAATTTTTCACATAAATATTCGTATAAGTGTTCACAGTATAAGCAGTAGCTACACTTCAAACTAAATACGTTAAACACAGCGCAATAAAAGTGCATCTAAAGATAAAACTAATCCGACCTCACGCTGAATTTGCAATAATAACAACAGCAGCTAACTAAACAACTAAAAACAGATGCTCTCTTTTGGGCCTTAAGTAGTTTTGAACCGGCTGCGAGATATTTCTAGTACTTTCTGCTTCTCGAAATTACTGGAAAGCAACAGGAGGTTGGAATTACGGTTACATCTAACATAGTCGTCAATTACATTTTTTTTCAATTTCAATACAAATTACCGAGATACCCATTTACTCAATGTTAAATGCACGTAGCCCTGTATTCTTACGTTTCCGCGATAGCTTTTCTCTTAAACATTTGTCTCGCGCTACTTTACACAAAAAATACAACAATTTTAATTATAATTATACTAAAATTACCTATCTAAATACAAAATTAGTAACATTGGCCCCCATTCTCGATGACTGCATGTCCCGGGCAGCACAATCTCTTGGAATTACTAGAAAGCAATACCAGGACGGAATTACGGTTACAGCTAGCATAGTGGTCAATTACATTTATTCAATTTCACTACAAATAGCCGAGATACCCTTTTACTCAACGTTAAATTCACGTGCCCCTGTATTCTTACTTTTTTGGCATAGCTATGTCTTAAAAATTTCGTAACATTATGTAATTAACAGAAAAATCCTTTTAAAAATTTACCTCTGTGTTTAAGTCTTAAACATGAGGAGAAAAGTATTGGTTATGTAAATTGTATAAGGTCTCAAATCAAGAACTTATTTCAGAACCACAAAGATGAATGCTTTTGTTTATAGAATACTTATGTTTCGATCGATGTCAATGGGAAAGAGATGATTAATTGTTGCATATTTAATTTACTTTTTATCCCTGTGAAATTTTAACGGAAGGCATAATAGTGTTTCGATGATCTAAGCTACAGAGAGTTTAATTTTATACTGCTGTAGATAGGAACTACATTCATATATTCAAATCAAGGACTTTTATACGCCATTTTGTATTTTATGTAGAAATTTCGCTTTACGCTGACGGATTCTGAGAGTAAGTTTCCTACCCTTTTGCAGTGAACATGTAGAGACATTAGGTTATTTAATAGCAGGAGACATGAAAAATATGCAATTCCTTCGCCGGGAATCGAACCACGGACCTCTGAATACCGGCTCAGTGTGCTGACCATTACACCACGAAGGCACGCTAAGAATGTGTGGGATATACCTTATATACTCCCCTTTTTAAAGGGCGACTAGGGTTTTAGGGGACCTAGTCGCCAAATCCTGGGTGTAGAGAGTCATCATCCACAACCCTTTTAGTTCGGGCGCCACTGTAGAGACATTAGTTTATTTAATAGCAGGAGACATGAAAAATATGCAATTCCTTCGCCGGGAATCGAACCACGGACCTCTGAATACCGGCTCAGTGCGCTGACCATTACACCACGAAGGCACGCTAAGAATGTGTGGGATATACCTTATATAAACTTGGTCTATCAATCTTTGTTAGCACTCAAGCAAATTAATTTGCTTCCGATTAAACGGAAGATATTTGTGTAATACACTCTGGTGTAAAATTAAGAGAATTTGCATATTATGTTGAATTTCTGAAATACTAATAAACAGATTTCAACGAAATTAGGTATGAATATACATTTATAACAGAGAAAGAGATGTGCCATTCAAAATTCTTTCTACGTATGTTTGATTATCAGTAAAGGTCTTAGAGTAGAGATGTCCAAAGTTTACATTCTGATATCGAACTAAAAGGAGTCTAATATGGGATATGGTCCTTTTTACAGACAGATACATCGTGCATCGTGACAGCATATTGGCAGGAGGCAGATTAGGTGCATCCGTGTCAGTTGATCACCCGTGTCAGTTGATCCCACTTCTGAAGCAAGGCAGGTTTCAACTCAGAAATGTTTCTCGGAAAGGCATCACGCGATAAACGTTCTCTTTCAAGAACGTCTCAAAGATGCTCTATAGGGTTAAGTTCAGAAGGACAGACTGGCTAATCTCTGCGGCTACTGCCCTCACTTTCCAGGTGATCTTCGACCAACTGAGCCCTATGTGGACAAGGGGTACCTTCCATTAACTGAAACCCAGAACTAAACGCTCCCCTAAAAAGTGGAATATAAAACTATAAGAACTTCTCTCGATACCATATAGCAGTCAGGGAGTCAATATATACAGGAGTGTGTGGTTTTCCATCATAAAGCCTACCCAAATCATTGCACCTCCATCACCGTCATGATCTCTCTCCAGAAAGACATACGCCGAAAATCAGATGGAATCTCGACTCATCCTGTAAAACGCACGGTGTTTCACTGAAGTTTGTTTCAGGGTGTACGTTATCTGCAGGTGTACCAGAGAACAGAGGCTCCATTTCCTGGCTGACTAAATCGTCTGCCTCACATGGATTATGGCCTCTGCCTCCAAGCATTTATTTTTCAAAGCAAAAGATACATTGGCAAACAAGGCCTTCCAAGACATAGATATGAGTCTGTTATACAATTGTTACTACAAATACACTTTTCAAAATTAAAAACACACCATGCTAAACGCGCTCAGTTGTGTGCTACAGTTAGCGTGACGCAAAAAACGGGTCTTGGGGCTTACACCTATCTGCAGAAGATGCCTTAACAAAAAGCTCACGTAAGAACTCTGAAGCTGTAAGAGTCCTGCGTCGCGGCGCTGAAAGTGCCAAATGACGAATCTGGAGCAAAAACTGTAGATGACGCTGGGCGTTACATTTAGCTCTGCAACATGTGCGTTTGTAAGTGGATTGCCTCCATCGACCGACAGTTCCTCATCTTGTTCTGTCATCCATATCTTCGTGGCAACGCTTTTTACCTGATACCTAATAAAATGTACCCAAATTTTGCGAAAACTACGGAGAATGTCGTGAAGGAGTACAAGAACAAAAATCATAGAAAACCTCCCGTGCGCTTATATCTCCTTCATAATCAGAGGTCCACAGCAACACGCGAGTCCGCTTATGAATTCGTTTTGAATATTTGCATGATTCTTCGGCGGCATAATTAGCTCTTTCAATACTTCTCGTCAAAATAGGTATAGTTTTCAGTCCTCTTAATTTAGCACACGAGTGTACTTTACAGTTTTCTTTCAGCCTAACGAATTTTGATAATTCTACTGGATTTCTAATGAATTTTATTAACATTTGTAACAAAAATATTATAAGAAAAAATTACTATACCTTTCATGAAAAATAAGTAAGTGAATCTGAAAGGGATCTGGTTTTAATGATTTCATAAAAGAGCTCTTTAAACTTTTAAAATTTTTCGTCAGAAAAGATTATCAATAGATATGGTACGGCTGGTATAGACAAACAATCTATAGGATATTAGATATATATACACAGAGGCTAACATGGGAAAGTTCTGTATTTCGGTCTACTTGAAGTATTGATTGAAAATCTATAAATATATTTAATATTTTAATTAGTTATATCATGAATTAAATGCACTTTTATTAAATCAATCAAATTAAAAAGTAAAAAAAAATATATTCTTAAGGACTGCATGTATCCTTTTTAGTACGTTAGTTTGTTAATTAATTGACAAACTAAGCTGTTAAGTCTAATTTGTTAATTTATAATTAAGCTATTAGGTAGATTAAATGTGAAAGGAAAATATCTTTCATTTTGCCGAATGGCAACAGAGTCAAATGAGAAATGAAACAACGCAATAATGTGAAAATACGAAAAATCGTGCTCAGATTAATAGCCCTTTGGGACTAACAATTAGTACTGTAACTTCACTTCATCATTATGTGAACCTTAATATGATCTTGGATCTTTTGTTTTGTACAAATTAACAAGAATAAATTTTAAGCTAATTTTTAACATTTTGCTTTACTCGTGTGTCTTTTTATAGTTCGATTTATCTCTTCTCAGTGTGTTGACATTCCCATGAGTAATTATAGCTGTAGCAGTGCATGCACTTGTCGTTAGTCATAGAACTTTGACATCTTACAGACAATGTAACTTGCAAACTTCTCATCATATTCAATAGAGAGCGATCATGCCCATACAGTGCTGACAGGATAGATGAATTATCTCAAAGCTATCAGCCTTATATACCCAGTATGAGGCTATATTTTCTGATGAAATAGAGATGAGGCATATGAAAACAATGCTCTGCATATAATTGATTGCATACAGTGTTTGCACATTTTGATGTACATGCAATGCATTACATACTGCACCTTTTTTGTGTATTTACAAATACACATTTCTGAATAAAGTTTAAATGTTTAAGGCACAGATGCATGAAGTTACTATTTCCTTTGACACAATATATGATTGTTTGCTATCAATGTTGCTATTAGAACGCATTGAAATCCTGTTAATTTAAGCCAAAATACATAGAAAACATGGCTAATATACTCTTTCCAATGACAAATTTCCAAATGTTCAACATACACTCACGTTTGTGAAAATTGCAACACCAAGAAGGAATCGTCATAATTGAATGCAATTTAATACACAGTTGAGTGGTAGTGGTACAAATAAATGATTAAATGTTCAAAGCAAACAAACAAGAACAAGAGATCAGAATCAGTATTTTGTGTGGCCACCACGCGCCGCAATAAGTGCTGCTACACGGCGTGGCATGGAGTCAAACAAAGTTTGAATGTCTGACTGAGGAAGAGCATTCCATATCGTTTGTACGCGTACCCAAAGTTCGTCTGCAGACGCAACAGGACGAGGATCACGAGCAAGACGCCGACCAATGACATCCCACACATGTTCAATTGGCGACATATCCGGGGAACACGCAGGCCAAGGAAGAAGCTGTACCTGCTGCGCTGCAAAGAAGGATTTAACAATCCGAGCAGTATGAGGGCGGGCATTGTCCTGTTGAAATACAGCGCCTGGCAAGCTTTGAAGGAAGGGAACAGCTTCGGGCTGTAGAACTTCACGGATATACCGGTTGCTGTTCAGATTGCCCACAATTCGTAGCAATTGAGATCGTCTATGATATGCTATGGCGCCCCAGACCATAACTCCGGGTGTTCGTCCACTGTGGCGTTCGATAATGCACTCCGGAAGGTGGCGTTCACCGGCATAGCGTCTGACACGAATGCGGCCATCATGGTACCACAAATTAAAGCGGGATTCGTCAGAAAACACGACATGCTGCCAATCAGCACGCCAGTCTCTATGCTGATTGGCCCATTGTAGCCGCAGGCGGCGATGGTCGTGCGTTAGGGGGATCCTGTATAAAGGAGTCCGTGCGCGCAGTCCACACTGCAGCAGACGTCTACGAATTGATGAAGCACACAATGAAACACCTGTAGCTATTGACCACAGTGCTGCCAATTGTCTAGAGGAAGCTGTACGGTCCGTCCGCGCCATGCGGACCAGGTGTCTATCATCGCGAGCTGACGTCACATTTCGGGGTCCACTCCCGGATTTCCGAGTTGTCCGACACTCGTCCGTCCACTGCTTCCAAACGCGCATCACTGTGCTGCTGTTACGCTGCACACGAGAGGCTACTGCACGATACGACAATCCAGCTTCACGAAGGCCGATGATTCTCCCTCGTTCAAACTCTGTAAGTTGTTCAAATCTCGCTCTCTTTCGTCAACGAGGCATAAGTACAGATTGAGTTAACGTTTACCACTAGCAGATAACCACCGATAACCATACACGCCTCGCTACAGCCGTCTATTTATTCGGATCCATCAGCCGTTCAGAGGGCGCTGCTCAGCATACGCATGCGCTACGGATTTGCAATTCTAATCATTTGCATATCATGCGCTACTTTGCATTTCCTGAAAATTTCAGCTCACTCGCGTAAGTCCTTCATGGTGTTGCAATTTTCACAAACGTGAGTGTATAATCTGATCACATAATTTTGTATCCTAACGCAAAACATACTGTTATCATTTCTTTTGGCTTGTGTTACAATCTACAAATGCTAAATAAATGTTTTGCACTTATCAGAAGAATTATAGTTTTATTTTAATTACATTTTACAAGTTGCAAAGATTTGCACTCACTTAAAAATTGTGGATCTATGCTTGCTGAATAGAAATAATAAGTGCCTTCTTGGATATATTGTTTCTAATTTAGTATGTAACAAATTTTAGTAAACGTAAAATAGTATAATCTCTTGTGTAATATGACATGAAAGGCCTCAAGAGAGTGAAGCTTCGCCAGAAAAATAAGCTTACATCGGCAAGTCTATTTAACATTGAGGTAAATGACTGGCAAGATAGCGCCAAGCTAGCGATGATTTTCGCGTCTAATATTTGTTAACAAATTTAGCGAGGAAATGCCAAAAACCGTCATATTTGGCGACCATGTCCTATCTCTGTGTAACTGTAATTCGTCTAATCCCGATTTGTAACTGCAACTGTATATGGTTTTCAGCAGTTTCCAGAAATCGAAGGCACTGGAAATTTTTTAGCAGTCAGGGGGAAGTTATATAAGTCTAGAGAGATTATCAGTACTCAGTTTTTAGTTCAGAGGATTGAGAGATCTTCGTGCGAGCTTCGCTCTTTAGATGCACATTGCATTGCGTTGTGTTGTGCTCAACGCTGTTAGTAGTTTGAAGCGGTAACTACTAATTTTGCTCTTTCGTACTGAGAGGAGCTCTGTGAGCACTTTTGTGGAAAATTCCAGAACATAAAGTGTTTCTTTAGGGAAAATAAATTTTGTCAAACTATCTTTGGTGCTGTGTACATTCAATCCGTTACGAAAGCTAAGCATGTAACTATATGTCTGTCTTATCCTTCCCATTAACTTCAAAATACAATTTTTTTTCTGCTAATTTTGTCAACAATAATTTCTTTAAATAGTCATTGAGTATTAATAACTCCATGACATATAATATTAGAGAAATCTCTTATAGCACATTATATCTCTTATAGCACATTATAGAGATTTTAATTTGCTACTAGCATTTATATTAAAAAATGAATTATTTTAACAAGTTTTCTATTGTAATATTTTGTATGCATTCCAGCAAGTTTTAACTTGTTTCTTTACATGATTTTTTCTGTATATGAACAGTCAAGATTATTGTGGTTAGGGTCGAGAAATTAGTATATCTTCCTGTAATTGCATCGTTTCACAAATTTTACAAAATATGACAATATTGCCTTGCAACGTTTCGTACTTGTCGAAATGTTTCACATTAAGGATGGAAAGGGTTTCACTATTTACTCTTCTACTAATCTTTCAAGTGGACATTTGGATCAATTGGTTGTAATGGACTTGGCTATGAACTCTCCATGTATTAACTGATAATCCAACATCGATCTCTCAGTGCGGAAACATTTCACTGACCGTCAAATCGACATCGTAGTATTAATTTAAAATTAAAATATAAGAGCATAAAAATGAATTATTTTATAATTTTAGTTGCTAATATCATAAATATAAGCTATTTTGTTAAATTAAAGAATGCACTCAGTTGGATAAATTTATTATTATTTTTTTTGGTTTTGGGCAAAACGGAAACTAATAGTATTTATATTACTTTGCTCAACTTGCTGAAAACTTAATTATTTACTCAAAACCATTAACCTTTATAAATATTGTACAACCTTATTTACAGCCATTACAGTGATACAAGATTATTTCATTTTTATAATATTGGGAAAGTGGCAAAGCAACAAAAGGTTCTAGAGTATAAATTGATAATGTCTCTAATAATTTACTCATATTTTAGGAAATATTAAATAAATAATAGAAAGCTTTAATTATAATAAACAGCTTGTGTTTCATAAAAGCTGCAGTGCGTATCAAATCATTTTACGACAATTTATAAACACAATCAGACGATGCATAACAATATGTATGATTTACTTACATTATGTTAGAATTTAAAGCAAATTCAAAGTTTGGTGTTAATTACCATCTCATTTAGCGCGGACTTAAATTTAAGGTCATTCCTGATAGGAAAAGGTCCTGTGGCGGATGAAATTTAAGATTGATTAATAAATGTGTTTTAAAGTGTTTTGGTTTACTCATTTTCCACAAGGGAAGAAATTAATGCAAGGGTGTGTTAAGCATTTAAAGTTTTACAGTTTTGGAAGAACTGTCTTATAAAGTTTGCCTTAACTTATCTCTTAAGTGATTTCATAAATTAAAACTTGGTATTAGTTAGAAAAGTTTATGATGTATTTCTGAGAGAGGAAGTCTGCTGTGCTTTTAGCATACTAATAGCATATCTTTTTATTTCATGACAAATATTTATAGCTAATATTCAAAACATGACAATCTAAAATTTAATGTTTTAGCTAACAATATGTAGTGCACATCTGAGCTACAACTGAAAATTACTACGAGGAATTATTGTCATCGCAAATTAATTAAATATAATTATCGAACTTCAGAAACACACTAAAGTAAAATTCCATTAAACATTTATTTTCTCCTTCTTAATGACAGCAACTAAACCTCAGAATAAAATAAAAACTTTCTATTGCTGCATGTAGAGAATTCACATTAATATAAATACACAGAACGATGATATCGATACACAGAACACGATAACACCAGAGATCCAATACGATGAAAGATGTGAATACCTTCTACATACTATGAACTCCTTAATATTTACTCTGAAATAACATTTTGAGTGATTTCTTTATTCAAGATATATCATCAATTTTTTATAAAATTGTAATTGCTTTTATGATTAGTTAAATGTTTTTATGAATGGCATTGAATGGTTTTGTAAAACCATATGATTTTAGGTAAAAAAAAATGCTCGTAATTTCTTTTAAAATTTAAATTCTATTTAAGACATTGAAAAATTAAAATGTTCTTTTTGTACTACAATTTTAATTCTTTTTACCCCGCTTTTTTAGTACATTAATTAGAGTGTTATGAATAACTTGAAGAATCAATTTTGCATTTAATGAATTACTTTCTGAGAAACAATAAAAATTTAATTTGAAGTTTGAACAGACAAAAACATTTTATTTACCTCTCAGCAGCATATGTGATTACGTCTCTTCTTTTAGCATTTGGTCTTACATACAAATTGCGTTTTAAATTAATTTAGGAGTATTTTAATAAATATAGGAGTTTAAAGTTTGGTCCAGCATGATTTTCAATAATGCTGCAGTTAGAAGGAACTCGATCACTTTTATTATGTCACCTCTTTCTTTTGCTATCGTATCACAAATATTTTGATTTTTAAGCAAGCATAACAAAATTGCATGATAATTCACATAGAAATATTTACTGAGTTGGGTATAAAAATATAAAATCCCTGCCAGTTCAGAAAATTTAAAAAAAAAATTGAACTTCATTTTAGTGTATTAAATAAGCTTACTTATATAACCAGAGTTTTCTGAGAGTTGCTGTCATATCTAATTACATTCCTCTTCTTCTGACTGGTCTTCAATAATTAACTGAATCAGCTAAGAAGCAAAAAACCAATAAAGAGTGTGGTGGGTGGAGCATTTAAAAGATTGTCCGGACATTTAAATGTCTTTCTATACCACTTATTGTCCTCAGATCATTTTGAAGTTTCTACTTAGTGTATTTAGGGTAGTAACGTATTTTTTTGAATTTAAAAAATGGATAATTTATACAATTTTGTGGTACGAAGTCCCCTTAAATTACACATATACCAATAGTTACACATTGTTCTTATTACAGTGAATAGTATAACAATATACGATTCAGTTCTTGGAATACATTACAGCACAAAGAGTAGACTTATATTAATAAAATACACTTATTATTTACATAATTACTGAAAGACGCATGATAGTGAACAAATTTGCATTTTCTATCCTGTCGACACATTGTCCATTTAGAACTATAATTTCACTTAGTAAGTAAAAGCAATAGAATACAATTCATTACGGAATAGTCATGAAAAGAATCAAAACTACGCTTGTCAGATTCTGCATAAATCTCAATTGACAATAAAATAACCAAGATTCACCAACGAATCCGCTAAGTAATGACTAAGTAATGCACTGGATTAGCATATTATTGAGTATTTGATCACCAGAGCTCTAGCGTTGCCAATCCTTACTTTTTAATACTGGTTTTATTCCGCTAATACAGAGTATTGTGTTGAAAGTCGTTGAAAATAATGGGCTAATAGAATAAAATTAAAACATGAGAAATAAAATTAAACCTAATATCCTTTATTAAACAGAAATTTGAATAGAGATAAAAGTTATTAAAATATTCTATGAGTTAAGTTATCAGAAGCAGCATTAATTAATTAAACTTCTACATAGAATTAATTAAATTCTGTGCAAAGATATTACGAAAGACCGCTACGAGTATCTCCATTGGGTAAATTTTATGCTTATTTATTAACTTGAATACACGAAATATACTAGCATAGAAGTCACTTACAACATTTTGAGTTTTAAATACCTTTCTATTATTTCAATGATCTGATATTATAAAAATAGAAATGATAGAAGTGAACACGCTTAAACTTGACTCAACCTACTAAATCATGATTTTCACAAATGTTTCTAAGACAATTTTACGTAATCCAAAATATTTATAATAACTAATTTTTAAAAATTGTTAATTGGATGGGAAATAATTTATGAATTTTTAGAATATTCTTCTTACAAAACTTATATGAAATTAAAATTTGCTATTTTTACCAAAATATATTCCTTCATTAAAATTAATGTAGCTTAGTAAGACCACCGTACCAATAAAACTCAAGGCGGTGAAATGTAGGAAAATTGGGGGGAGGAAAACGTAATTACCCCTTTCTTGTTCAGGATATAAAGGCAATGAACAGTCACCAAAATCTTGGGTCATTGAACTTAGAAAAAATATTACAAAAAATAAGGTATTTTAAGAATAATAAAATTTGCTTAAAAATTATGAAGCCCTTTTTCTTTATTAAAAATTGCTCTGTTACACGACAGACATGAAAATTTCATAATATTTTAATAGCAATTGTGACTTAAATATAATAAACTGGCTACTCTTACATTTAATCCATATCTGAGCGTCTGAGCGTTAAGTGTGGTACTCATTTTAGATTAAAATCTAAATTTACATGGGTAGCAGAATTATAGGTTACATGCTTGCCTTTCTCAGCTATTTTAGTTGACGAAATATACGTAGGAGAGGAGAAAATGGAAGAAACAATTTAGAAAATTTTACTCTCTTTTTCAAATAGAAACTTGAGCGTTTATAAGATCATTTTTGTGTTCATCTGAACTGATATTCTCAGACTTTGGTGATGGGATTTTCAGAATGTCATTTCCTACATTTATCTCTGAGTTTTCCTTTAAATATTATATTTTCATAAACTTTGCAAATTTGCAAACTATTCCTTGAATTTTACATAAATTAATTCTCGTAGATCTATGTTAATAAGTTGATAAATTCATTTTTTGAGTAAGTGTTTGAAAATAATATAAGTCGCAATAAAAATCGGTGAATCGCTTTTCAGCAATTTTGGTTGTCACATTGGCATGTTTCTCTTCTATTGTAATAAAAGTCGCAGTTAAACGTAAATTCTTAAGGATGAGAATTTAATATTCAAGACGTTTCTTTTCGAAATTATAATTTATTCATGCAGGCTGATCGTTGGAAAGATCTGCAATCTTTTAAATACATGCAGAAATTTAAATATGTATCCTGTATAGTTCGCAATATTAAATTTGTAAATCCTTACAAAACAAAATGCTATTGTTTTTTATCACTAGCCCAAAGAAGCATAATCTCAGAAGCATTATTAGACTCGAAACGGCTTTTCGCATACGTTCACTGTAAATGCTCGTACCAGTTATCAAATTGTTTACACCAAATATTATTTCTTTATATTATATTTAAAGAAATTAAATAATGAAGATTCTGCATGAAGGTATGTATGTTTCTCATATTGTGAAAAAACAACAATTTCAAGAACCATCAAATTCCAAATAAGGTAGTCCTCCACCCGAACATGTGCACATGGAAGCACAAATTTTCGTTTTCAAATTTTAAATTTCATTTTTAAAATTTTAATAAATCTTTAACAAACTCAGCGATTTAAAAGCGAGCAGTGGAAGCACTGTACGGATTGAAACATTTTTATGTCCAGCGTGAAAAACTTTGTATGGAAAATTCTAAACATATGGTATTTTTAAATATTTTAAGCGAAAGTGAGGTAAGTCCAAATGCTTTCGAAACATGTATGTGCGTGTAAATGAGAAAAAAAAACTGCCCTTTGGTAGTAAAATAAAATCTCAAACTTTCAGAATTCTTGTATTCACAAATTTTTCATAAAACTGTCTATTTTACATTAAATTATTTTTTCAAAGACATGCATGTGTTATGACATACATATATCTACATACAATATATATATATTGAAGTGGAAGAGCTAAATTATTGTTACATACATATTTAACTACAGGAGTTATTTCAAATGCAGCTGTATTCGTTAAAATCTAAAATAATTATAATACTAGAATAATAATAGGATAGGAAAAAAGACCAGTCTGAAATAAGAGACACAATATAGTTCAGAGCTAAAAAATTTTCATATATTTTTCTTTAAGCCTGTATCCAAAAAAGAAAAATGTTTAAATATATTGCTAAGCATAATACCGATATCCCTGTGAAATCTAATTATGCATTCGAATCGTTTCAATTATTCGTAGATAGCTTAAACTCGAAAGACGCGTCATTGTATTCGTATAGAATAATTCTCTATACTTCTATGCAAATATCTTAATGACTTAAGCTCGCAAGTGGCCAACATATTAAGGAGTTAACTGAATTTCACTCTTGCAGAGTGGCAGCAACGCAAGCGACCGTAGCTGAAATGCTTTGTTGTACCTAAAAGTGGAACTTGAAACTTCCGGATAGCTTCTGGCAGATTATGAAGTGGAATTGACGCTGGAATAAATGGCTCTGGATTCGGGAAATAATTATGAGTCATTTAGCGATAGGAGTCAGTTTAGAATAGACTCAGATTTCAGTAATTCCTTTGTGCGTTAGAGGCACGATTTAGTATTTATCCCAATTTTCACTTCGAAATTTATTGCTGCATTACAATAAATAGATTACCCTAATAAATTTTCAAATTCAGGAAGTGTTCTCTATGTCATTTTGCTTTCTAAATTTATTCACTCGAAGGAACTCATACTGTCAGACCACATTATTTCATGCACAATGACTCGTATTAATTATATTAAATTAATGTGATTAAAATAAAAATGCAGTAACCTAATAATGTAAACTCTCATGATCAGTTACTTATGTGTAATAATATAATATTTGTAATAATATAATTTGTTTACAATAATATAATGTTTAATAAGTAAATAATGTGCAAAATATAACTCATGGGCAAAATAAAACTTATCTGCTCTTAAACACTGGGGATTTAATAAATTTGTGTAAATTTATAAAATGTTTCATTTTTTGAGCTGACATACGTATGTCTGAAGCATCCAAAAGGTGATTACAGATTAAATTTTATTAACTGTTCTGTTCAGTAATCAAACATCGCTAAAGAAAAAAGTTTCCGAGGATTATAAATTTTGTACTGTTAATTTCAAAGATACTATCATAGCTTCTTTCCTATGTCTCATTTTTCAGATGATGCATGTTTCTCTAGACATGAGTTGCAAACAATTTACGAGTATTATAAATTTTATACTGTTAATATCTTCATTCCTATGTCTCATTTTTCAGATGATGCATGTTTCTGTATACATGCGTTGGAGACAATGTCGTTGCTTTTAACGATGTACTGCTTTATATACAGGGTGTATCATTACAGGTGACAGCGGATCCGGACACCCGGGCGGCTTACATAGACTAATTGGATATTTTCCGGATCCGGCAACTGTTTAGTGTAACACCTTCGGAGCCCCACAAGAAACGGATGGGGTCTATTAAGATGCTACATATGCTGATGAAGACATTAGACTGTATATTTTACACATTGCTACACAGCTAATGTGCAGACACATATTCCAAATACTAATGCAAGACACTACGCAGATAAATACGATACGATAAATGACAAAAGAAAGCATGCTACAGCGGTGACAAACTTTCAGGAGGGATAGAGTAGACCTGGACGATGGGAAATCACATAGCCATGCACGATCGGAAAAGCTTTCCCGGCGCGGTCGTGATGACATAAAATGTAATAAAGGAAGGGCACAAACAGTGAGACAGAATATGTTTTATTATGTTTAGTGCAGCAGAAACCTACATATAAAGAAAAAAAACGACCGCCATTAAACAAAATGTTCGAAATTACGACTGCAGGCCTAACTTCTCTGGCACATGGAAGATCTGCATCACGAATGGAAGATCGCATGAAAGATGCATGACGCACGGTTCCTGCATCACGGTCTGGATCATAATTTTGAACGCCTTCTTTGATAATGATCGTTGTCTCTTTATGTTGTGTTTTCTTTGTTTTTGTTGTACTCTGAATAATAAACATGTTTTCTCACCCCGTTCGTGTCCTTTCTTTCTTGACTTTTGTATCGCCACTACGGCGCCAGGAAAGCTTTTCCGACCTCTGTGATTTCCCATCGTCTAGGTGTACGCCATCTCTCCTGAAAGTTTGTCACCGTTGTACTGATACACCCTGTATAGTAAGATTAAGTATTACTTACTATACAGGTAGTATTAAGTAGACCCTGTATAGTATTTTTAATTAAGATTCTGTACAAGGTTGGAATATAAGTGAACATAATTTTGTAAATCTGATTTAACAAGAGAACGTGTTTCAGTTATTTATTATTATATTTCTTGAGCTAAATTACAAATACTAATACTAAGTAAATAGATTATCTTCTAGTTTAAGCTTTAGTTTTAAGTTATTATAATTTCTAACTGACTTTCATGGATTCAGGATATATATATAAAGTTCGTTTCAGTCCATAAATATCAATTTTGATATGTTATTTTCACAGTTCGTAACATAATTCGAAGATGTCGAAAATTTCATATGTATCTCGTATGTATGTATGTATTTGTGCCAGAACATACGTAGCAATTTTTAACTTGGACAACATCAGCGTAAAGAAGATTTCAAAATACTTAGTTAGTTTATTCCTAAGGGTTACACTCAGGTTTTTGCACTTGGGATATACCTTAGGCATTGAAGCCATGAAGTTGGTCAATTACGTGATCGGGAAGATATTTTACGTTCTTGCTTTTCAAAACAAACATTCTGCATTCACAACTACATTTTTTCAAAAAACAAATATTAAATTAATAAATGAAATTGATGCAGGCAAGTAACTGAGAATAAATATTAAGAAGCTTGGAATGAATGCTCTACTTCAGAATGAAGAGATGCAATTATGATAGTGAGTTTTGAAAAAGATGTATGTTAGTTGATAAATAGTTCCTATTAAAGGAAAGCACAATTTTTGCATAATATGTCCGTGGGAATATATATATATATATATATCCCCACGGATAAATATATATATATGCGTAAGATATAACAAAATACGATGGCTACTTTAGGAATCATTGGCGATCTCAAAATTAATTATTCTAGATTTGGTGCTTTCCCTCTAAATTCTCCCAAATTCGAGATCTTTCCATGCTTCGTAATGTTTAATATAAATACCTCTTGTCCAATCAAAGTAATTGTAAACCAAAACGTTTTTAACTCGAACTGAAACTTTTGACTCCCTCTCTTCTTCCTTTGAATTACTACGTTACGCTCAAGCTTTCCTCCTGACCAGATCCTTTGCTGCTATGCTTACTCATCTAAAATGACGTCGTACTTTAAAACCTGTGTACATGGAAATTATTGTATTCAACTATATTTAAAAAATAGATTGTCTGCAAAAGGATAATTTGTTATACGTAAAAATAAACATTGTGATACTTCAAGTTCAGTTGTATTAAATGGATCATAATGCCTTTCCACTCAGCCTTATCTACAGGCACAAGCTGCTAAAAAATACCAGATCCCTTTATCTACGCATTAAATTATGAAATATATATATATATATTAAATTTAAATGTAATCAACATTTTCTTTGCTTTCAAATTTTATTACAGATTGTCCAGAATGTGTAATAATGCCCCAATGCCTAAAATGTTAAGAGAGTGAACATTGCACGTATGGTTTCAATTCACAGAATCACCAAAACGAGTGGCACAGAAACGCTGTGAATGAAAGCTCCTGATCCAAAAGAGCACATTACTGCACACACCCAGCTTTTGTAATTTCTGGATACATTTGAGTCGCCAAACGTTATCAAAAGCAGCCTCAAAGTCCACAAACACAGACAAGGCAAAGCATCTCTGATCGAGAGCGTCCTCTATAGACTGACTCAACAAGACAACTTGTTGGCTTGTGGACATCCATTTTCTAAATCCAGCCTGATTTGGAGATATAAGGTTATTAGACTCGAGAAACCAACTCAGACGGGATGTAATCATTCTTTCCATGACCTTGGATAAAACGCTAGTTAAGGAAATGGGTCGAGAGCTATTTAAATTATCCCAAGGTTTATTACTTTTAAGTATAGGAACGATAATCGCCTTTTTCCACGATCGATGGAACACCAGTGTTCCAACTATAGCTATAAAGTTTCAATAATACAGAGAGTGCCTTTCTACGAAAATGCCTGAAGAACTCTGGGTGGAAATTATCTGGACCAGGACTCTTGCCACTCTTGTCTTGGCTAATAGCTTCTATAAGTTCTCCCTTGTTAAAGTCTTGATAAAATATCTCGTGTCCACAATTTAAGGAAGAGGCGGAGTGACGAAGTTCCCGTCTAATATACTTTTGTTGGATTTTGAGGACTCTACTCAAGCGTTGTCTAGAAGAAAACGAATTAAAAGCGTTAGAAATATCTCTGTCATCAATTAAAACACGGATACCAATTTTCAACGGCTCTCTGCTAGATGCAATCTTCTCATTCTGTAATTTGTTAACGTAGTTGTAAACACTCTTGCCACCATTTCTATAGTCAATTTTAGAAATGAAATCATTAAAACAGTTTCTTTTAGCAGAAAGAATTTCTTTACGGAGGTCAGCAACCTATTTTCTCCAGTATTGAATGTCCTCAGGACTCTTGGTTTGTTCAGCAGCGGAACGAGCTATAGACGATTTTTCTTTAAGAATGGCAAGATCTTCATTCCAAAAAGGTTTATAGATGAATTCTTTGCCCCTCGGTATCCACGTTTTTGCAATATCGAAAACAATTTAAGTAAAGATAGGTTGGGACGTCTGAATCATTACACAGAAGCTCCAGTTTATCAGAATTCAAAAGATCTTCCATCACCAAACCAGTAGAATTTGTGTCTTTCTAATTCCAGAGTTGTTTATAGGCATTAAAATCGCCGCAAAGAATTGTTTTACTGAAGAGAGTCAATAAGCTAAAGTCAAGTTTGGCGTTACTGGGTGGACTGTAACAACCATAAATTTTAAAGTGTTTCTCCCATTTCCACAGATCCAGCTTCGTTGTATGAGGAGAATTTCGTGAAACTTAGAAATCAGGCCATTCTTTACACCAACCAAAATACCGCTAGCGATTCTTCTCGATTTAGGAAGAACTCTAAGATAATAAGGTCCAAACGTGTGAAATTTCAGTGATTCATAACACAAATTAGCCTCAACAATAATAAAAACATCAATATCATAAGAATGTAGAATAGTCAGCAATTGAGTTCTTTTTTTCGTGAGAAATACCACCAGCATTCCACTGGGGAACTCTCAGTAGTTGCAAATCCTGAGAAAGACGATTGGCATCAAAGTTCGGAGGCATCATAAAAGAAGGCTTGTGAAGAGCGGCAGTCGCAGTAGCAGATTTAGCGTTACCCAGGGTGCAGCACGTGGAGGCCTGCCACAATACACCCCAAATATTACACACATTTCTTCACATTATTACACACCTTTCTTCACATTTCTTTACATTATTACACACATTTCTCCTATGATATTACACACATTTCTTGCTGGACTTAATTTAAACGTATTTCCAGGAATTTTTCAAACTTAATTAACCGATCCCTCTAGGCAAGCTGAAAAGGATAACCTGAAAATTTTGAAATTAAATATCACGGTCAATTACATATTTAATTTTATTTTTTATAACGATTATAAAACTTTCTCAAATATACGTACGGTAGCCGGGAGACCGCATGAAAAGTTAGATTTAGTTAGTTGTCCAAAAAATTTTTTTTAATTTGACATTGCCAAAGCATGAATATTTCCGTCATTTAGAATATTTCTGTAACTGGGAGTACATAACTGCGTACAACGATTAAATAAATATAAAATAATATGTATATATATAGGTATAGATATTGATATAGGTACATAGATCCATGTGATAGGGTGACTTTGATAAAGATGCAATAGAGTGATGATGTTTCTTTGCGTTGTAATAACTTGGAGAGGCTGGACTGCGTAGTTAGGCAGATAACACTCAAAGACAGACACACATAATTTTATTCCTTGATAATTTCTTCTTAGGACAAATATTTTCTTTTATTGCAAATCATCATTGTGGGTGAGTTAGGAACCCCACAATTTTATACAGGTTATATTTTTAGAACAATGGACAATAGCTCGCAAAGGCACGTTAGCGAGCGAAGTAGCGTCTTAGCGGCCAAAGAGCTAGAAGGAAAAGACGTAAATTTATTCAGCATGGAAGCTCAGAGAAAGTTTCGTTTTAAGTTGCTTATTAAATTAAAGTTTTAGTTCCCGAAATGTTGAGGTCAAGTTCCAAAGTAGCTACGGTAGTATCACGCAGTGGAGAAAGAAGCACTGCAATTTTTAAAATAGAGAGGGAGAAAGAAGAGATATTGCTAATTTAAATTCTAACTTTGATTTACATATTTTTCATTTTACATATATATAAATATATAAAATAAGAAATATGCAAATCTTATATATATATATATACATCTGTGGTGTGCTGCCAATGACTAATCGTTTTTGATTTATGCGAGATACACACGTACGTACATGCGAGATACACACGTACGTACACGTAAGTCACGAAAATATTCAACCCATTTTGCAATTCATTCTGGAAGTAAGAGTACTTTACAAAACGTGTAGTCTACATGAATTCGAGAAAGGTCAAAATAGTTATTTTCGTTTAAATACGATATCCTAAATTTTCTCGATTTCAATACTTACCTTATTTCGTACATAGAAGTTAAAAATACATATTTTCTTTAGAAAAATTACTATCTTGTTTTTGGCAACATGATGTTCGTTTTCTCTTAAGTAATAAACAGAAACACTTTTCCTTGCTAGTGAAGTGGGAAAACTTGCTCCCTTGTTGAAAATGTTGTGGCAGTATTTTTAAGAGCCATCAGCTCCAGAGCTCTGTTTTTACCACTATGAGTGCCTTCTTAACTTGAGAAGCTTTTAAACGTTTTCCTTGATGCCGACTGCACTGAAATTTTTTGTTGTACCTACATTCGCAGTTAAAAATAAAAACAAAACTAATAATTAAATTGTATAATTTCTGTAGTAAAAGAAGGATTGTTATCTATGCATTTTGGTTTTATTTTAAATTTACTGCGTTTGTGTTCGCAAAGTTTTCACTTACGCGAACATTTATTTTTTTATTCCCTTCCTATAAATACCACTGCGAAAATAATTTAGATGTATTAATATGATAGAGAAAGTTTTGATCCAATTTGAGGATACATCAAATATGAAGGAATACGACGTTCGAAAAAATATTTTAAACATCTCTACCGGAAGATTATAGCAGATTAGAGGAGTCTGACATTTTATTTTTGTCACTCTTCTCAATTCTGTTATTATGACTACACTATTGAAAGACTATCATGTCACCTCATATTGCACGTACGTTAAAATTTCAGAAAGGAAATTACTCTTAGTATTCATCTCATGTATTCTAGTGCTTTTTCGGAGGATCGAACATAAATCTTCAGATCCCTCTCCTGTTTTATAACACATAAAAGGAATGCATATGTTTCACGTTTTTCCTCTCGGAAAGAGTAAATAGGAAGTAAAGTTACCTCCAGTTCATTAACCGAACATTACAAAAAACTATATGTAAGAACACAATTTTCTCACTGATGGATTGAATCGTCATCGTAAGTTGAATCGTCATCGAATAGTTGCACGCAGGAATCAAAGGTCGCACAACTGGTTTTTCGCTTTTTTTTTCTGAAGACGCCGCCGAACGGTGAGTGGGGCTTCGGCCCGCGCTCTTCCCGCAAGCAATGAAGTTCGCGTAGGTACGACGCTGTGGTAGCTTTATAAAAAAGCATGATATGAATCTGCTTGTCCTATAAAATCTACTTGTTCTTAAAAATTTTTCGGAGATGTAGCTATCTTCAGCATTTGCATGTGTTTCGAGTTTATTATCTTTCTGCTGTAGGGATTTATATTTATTTTATATAACCAGTTAAATTAAATTTTAAATTACTTTCTTCTAAGCCTTCATTCTAGTTATCAAGACCAGAATATTTAAATTTGATAGCGCGCATAAGGAATGAAAATTCTACCAGTGGGAGAAAGAGTTTAAATATCGATCTTGTAGTAGGGCAAGTAAGTGAGAGTCTGGGAAATTTCTGTGGTTGGTTGTACGCAGGCTTCCGCTTAGCAGTTATTCCTGGTTAGACGTGATATATTAGTTATTATCTTGAGCCGCTAGACTCATCTACGCTCTGTAGGATACAGGATTAATTGAACCCTGTAGTTTAATTCTACTATTTGTGAATATATCCAATTTTATTTGTGACTCTACTGTTACTGCTGTGCTGTGACCCGTAGTATGTTAGGGTCAAGTTGGCGCATTGTAAATAATTTAAAGAGTTTAAAAAAGGGTAGTTTTAACATTTTTCGGTACAATCTCTATTTCTCAAGATTCTACACAACATAAAGACAGTAGATCTTTACATCTGCCGCCCGAACTTCTAATTCCAATCCAATGGACAATAATCAGGACAGACAATCATCCTTAAAAGAGACAGAAGTCGGAGACCCGATAGTGAAAACCCTATTGGATGGATGTGGATGGATGTGACCCTATTGGACAGATGATGAGGCAGCTATCAAGCCAGCTGTGGCGTTCGACGGTAAAAACTCCGTTATTTAATTCCTGGAATCGCTTGAGACGCACTTTCAGTTGTATCCGGTACCCGAAAGGCAAAAAGTAGCTATCGCCTCCATTGCTCCCTGAGGACAGGCGCAGTCTTGGTGGAAAGGGATTGGAAAATTCTTAATCGGGAAAGTCGGAAGCCTCACCTACAATTTTGAGAATTTGAAAGGGCGCTCCTGAAGGCCTCCGCGATGGTGAAAGATCGTGCGAAGCTTGAAGCCGAACTGTACAGCTTTTATCAACGGAAAGTTGAACACCATACCAAGATTATGCTGAGTAAAGTCAAATTAGTGAATAGGCTATATGGAAGTAAGGCCGATAATGAAGTAATATAGATTATATTACCAAGATTATTACCCGCAGTACAAGATTTCGTGGAGCTGAGAAACCCACGAACGCTGCAAGAACTACTCGAATTAGTCGTAAAGTTTCAGAACCGGCGGATAGCGGAAAATTCGAGATTTCCTACCCAAGGTTACTATCAGCAGTTCTCCAGACAGTCAGCCGCAGAAAGAAACAAATACAATGGAGGAAAACATTTTCTTACCAAGCCGTGAACAAGTAAGAATGAAAACGGTAAAGTTAAAGACCGCCAGCGAACGCAGCAAACATCAGGAAAAGAGAAGAAATTAAACATTTAGAGGGACCTGAGAAATTGGGGGTTCAGACATCCTGTGCATCGCAAAATCCCTCTAAGTTGCATGTAAATACCGTGGTAGTCAAAAATTCCCAACTACCGGTAATCCCGGTTCTTTTGAACGACATACGCGTAGAAGCACTCGCGGACACTGGCGCGGGAGGAAATTTTTTAAGCCAAAAATTCTACTAAGGAAATTTTCGAAGAATAAGATTGTTTAAAAATTGTAGCACAGAAATCGTTGCCGCACAAGGAAAAGTTTGTGAATGTGTCGGGAAGCAATCGCTGAACGTTCAGGTAAAAAACGAAATTTTGAAAGTTCTTTTTTTTTGTTGTTAAAAATTTATGAAACAATGTAATTTTAGGTACAGACTTCCTCAGGGCGGCGAACACCACAATAAACTTTGTAGAAAATTCTGTTTTCTTGGATATGGGGCCAAATTTGGTGGAAGAGGTAAATGTTCCTAAAATAGAGCCAATAATGAATATGCTATCCCAGTTGTGCTATGCAGAAAGAGAAATATCTTTCTCCCTTCGGATCCAAAAGCTTATCGTTTTGCGATTGACTACCGAAAACTTAACAGCATGTCTAAATTTTCTGGTTACCCTTTACCAGTAATAGAAGAAATCATACGGAAAATTAGGTCTACAAAACATATAACCACTCTTGATCTTACTTCAGTCTACTTTTAAATAGCTATAAACCCGAAGATGTGAATAGAACAGAGTTTATTACAAAATCGGGCACTTATGCATTTTTACTCATGCCGTTTGGGCTTTGCGGGGCCCCGTCAAACTTTCAGTGCGCTATGGACACAATTTTACGTCCCGTCCTAGGAAAATCCGCTTTGATTTATCTCGATTAGATTGTCATAACTGGTAACACTATTGAACAACACGTGGAAGATCTCCACGAAATTTTATCATTATTAAAAGAAGCAGGTTTAACTATTAATGCCGCAAAATGTAAACTCGCAACTAAGCAATTGCGATATTTAGGACACAAAAATCTTAGCTAAGGGTATAATGCTCATTGCATGGATAGCTGAGAAAAATACCGTTTTTGAAAAATTGAAAACAGCTCTAATTATTGTACCAGTTTTAAAATTCCCGGAAGGAGACGAGAACTTGGAGATCACGGCGAATACTTCAGATTACGCCTTGGGTGCTGTTTTAAAACAAAAAGGGCACCCCTTGTCATTTTTCAGCAAAACCTTGTTTCAGACACAAAGGAACTACACAGCAACAGAAAAGGAAACGTTAGCAGTGTTAATGGCAGTTTAAAAGTTTAGGGTATACTTTGGAAAATCCCCAGTTACAATCTACCTTGATCATACGGCCGTAGGTAGATTATATTCTGGAAAGAATTTAACTCCTAGATTAATTAGATGGGCCTTAACGTTACAAGAATACAACTTAATAACTAAGCACACTCCCGGCAAGGAAAATACAGTGGCCGACAAAGGGATACAGTTGCCAAAGGATCCAGAATTTGGAAATATCTATGCTTATTTAAAAGATCCAGATAATACTGAACATGCAGATCTTGCTGCAATTAGAAATAGGGCCCAAAATTACGAGATCATAGATAATCTGTTGTTCTATACTAAATCAACAAATGAAAAACACGAACTGAAAGCTACAGAAGATAGTAACAGTGTATGTTAGGTCCTGTAAGTTAGGTCAGTTAATTAACGACGCTAATTATAGACCGACTGGGTATATAAAGAGTATTCGCACGACTTTTCCTAACTAGATCCTTGGAATAGACCTTCTTGGCCCTTGTCCCCAAAGTGAGTTAAACAAACACCAATATCATTTGGTAATTGCAGACCATTTTTCTACGTAGGTAGAAATAATTCCTTTAAAGCGAGCGCCAGCTAAAATAGTTGCAGATGCATTCTTACATAAGTTTATTTTAAAATACGGTGCACCGTTAAAATAATTGTAGCAATTCGTCAATCAAATTTTTGAAAAACCTGTGTAAAGGGCTTTACATGAGGCATATGGAAATGGTAAACATCAAGGGAAGAGCTAATAAAACATTGTTAAAATAATTAGAATTTACTTTAAAAATTACCACAAATTCTGGGATGGCTGCGTTGATGAACTAGCCTATGCTTTAAGAACTGCCAAGCATGATACAATGGGTAAAACACCCGCGGAATTATTTCTGGGTAGGAAGATGTTGACTCCGTTAGAGAAACTTTTTTTGTTTAAGAGCGAGGACCAGAATTTAAACAGGCAAATATTCAAAAGCTGATCGACGAAGCTTTGAAATATTTCAATGTAGCAAGAGAGCGGCAGAAGCTTTATTACGATAGAAAACGCCGTGAATCAGATTTTAAAGTGGGAGATAAAGTGTTAAAAAGAAAAGTCCCTTTGTCTAGTGCACCAGAAAATGTCGTATCAAAATTCGCCCATAAATTTGGAACGCCGTACATTTTACAGCAGATCGTTGGGGCTGTAATTTACTTGAAAACAGATTCGGAAGAAAGCGTAAAGGCTGGTCCGGATCAACAGAAGAAATATTATGATCGTAAATATTTCGATGTCCTAAATGCTTTCTTCAAGGGTTATGAGTCAGAAGAGGCGGCTTCCCCAGGGGCAATTTCGACTCCAACACAGCTTCCACCCCCCCGCGAAAAAGCAAAGAACTAAAGAAACTACAAGGTCTCAGATCAGCAGAAGAATTCCGGAGAAAAGAATCCCTAAACATGTGGAAGATCCAGCGAAGAAAAAATTCAAGGGTGAAAGAAACGTCCAGACTAGAAACAAGCATTGCCGTGTTACGACAAGCTCTCGCAGTAGACAGCGCCAGGATACATCAAGGAGGTGGCGTACAAAAAAATAACTACAAACAAGACCACCAGTCGGTAAAATGAGGAAGAGGCCTGCCGAAGTTGAAGGCACAGAACAAAGATTGAAACAACCTAGAGTTTACAGGCAAGCGTCCTCGAATTGCGTTGTGGAAAGAACCAGTTTGCCGGACAGTAAAAGACAAGACATGTCGCCAGTGCATCCTAAAAGGCCACTCATTAGGTGTTAAAAAAGGAAAAGCCAATTTCCACCAGATTCCCACAAGAAGCAGAGACCGAAAGTCTCCTACATGAGCCAGCTGACTTGGACACAATTCTGCAACAAAAGAATGACTAAACTTCAAAAAACAGAGATAAAGGAATTTTTCTATAAATCTTTTCTGTTATGTAAAGTTGCATAAAAATGTTTCAAATACGAAGTCGCATGATAAAAGCTGTTGCCTCGATTGACGACTAAAGTTATTTCAGCTTTATTTTGCGAAAGCACAAAGCATAGTGTATTGTAGAAATGTTATGTAAAGAACTAGTAATTCGGTTTTCTTTGATAGTAGTCGGTTCGAACGACTATTTATGTTAATGCTACAAAAGATCTGCCCTGATAGAAGCAGCTTCGTATTAGTACTTGTTAATAAAATTTTATTTTAGGTTCGCCATTTTGACGAAGAAAAGGATTCATTCAAGTAAAATTTTCATTTTCTATTGTCTTAAAAGTATTTGTTTGTAAATTGTTGAAACATCTTTTTTGTTAAAGTAAATGATACTTTTAGTGAAGGTTTAAAGCTCAAATGAGCATATATAATATGCATTTAGTGCTAAAAATTCAAAATGTAAAAGTTAATGCATTTAAAGTTTAATGTAGTCAATTGAGTTCGCTCAAAAGAAATTTTAGTTAAATCAAATCATGCGATTTTGAACGAAAGCTTACATGCGTTTAAGATTAATTTAGAAAATATTTGGTATGCATGTGTTTTGTAGGGCTCTCCACCGACACTCTAGTTAATTTTCATGTTTATTAGCTTATGGAGAATTTAGAAAAGAATTTAGGTTGTGTCTAAGACGTTTGTTATGTGCTAACAAGTCGATGTGCTTTTAGAGGGAGATTTTTTCACTATAACACTTTACACTTGCGTTTTCACCTCACACATTGTGGAGAGCCAAAAAGGAACTAAAGGTTAAAATTACGCATGAAAGCTATTGAAGAATTGTGAATGCATGAAACTTCATAATGTGGGGAAGAGCTGAAAAAGCTACGCTAAATGCAAAATGGTTAGAAACTTAGTAAAAGATTGTAGTGCGAAAGTTAAAGTGCTAATTATTGTTAGAATCAAGTATTCATAATTATTCCTTCCAGATGACTGGAAAGAGATGGCTGAAGGCTAATTGAAAGACTATGAAAAAAGTGAAACAGTATTATGATGTAAAGCTTTTTCTGTTATAATTTAAAATTTAAAATTTCAATGTAAACGAGGTTGAAGTGTTAGTTGTAGAACTTGCAGTTTCTAACAGGTCTTTAAGGACCTTTATCCAAATCTGTTAAATTCAGGCAAGGAGAAATGTAGAGATTTATCTTTATTTTAACCAGTTAAATTTAATTTTAAGTTACTTTCCTTGTAGGGATTTATATTCATCTTAATTAACCAGTTAAATTTAATTTTAAGTTACTTTCCTTGTAGGGATTTATATTCATCTTAATTAACCAGTTAAATTTAATTTTAAGTTACTTTCCTATAAGCCTTCATTCCCCTAATTGTCAGCGCCAGAATATTTAAATTTGGTACAAAATGAAATTTAAGAAATGCAAACTCTACCAGTGGGAGAAAACGTTTAAACATCGACGTTCCAGTAGGGAAGTTAGAGATAGTTTGGAAAATCTCTGCGCGTGCTTATACACAAGCTTCCACTTAGCAGTTATTGCTGGTTAGATGTGGCTTTAATAGCTATTACCTTGCTGCCACTAGACTCCTCTACGCGCTGTAAAATACAGGATTGTATGAGCCCTATAGTTTAATTCTACTACCTGTGAATATCTCCAATTTTGAGTTTAATTCTTCTGTTGCAGTTACCGCCCAAGCAGAAGCGTAGTGCGTTAGCGCCAAGTTGACGCATTGTAAATTATTTAAAAAGTTTCATAAAGGATACATTTTGCCCCTTCTTCTGTGAAATCACTATTACTCATCTACGCGCTGTAGGATACAGGATTGATTGAGCCCTGTAGTTTAATTCTACTACTTGTGAAAATCTCTAATTTTGAGTGTTGATTCTACTGATTTTGTTATCGTTCAAGCAGAGGCGTAGTATGTGAGCGTCAAGTTGACGCATTGTAAATAATTTAAAGAGTTTAATAAAGGGTAGTTTTAACCCTTCTACGAAGCTATCACTTTTTCTCCAGATTCTACACAACAGACAGACTGTAGAACGTTACACTGCAATTTTGCATGCTTCGCTCGTCGTAATTGAAACACGTGATACCTTCAAGAAGTGTGACATGTCTGCACGAGGCCAGAATGATCGAGTTGGCCACCGATGTTAATACCACCTTAACAAATCTTTTTTAGAAAAAAAATCTGAACATCGGGAGTAGTGCGATATCAAAAGTGCAAGTGTGAGATAATAAATATTTCCGGAAAGGAATTGCGAACGATGTCGCTAGATTAAATTCGAGTCATGCACGTGGTGGTTGCGCAACCAGTTGATGGAGTAATAACGTTCTGATATGTATATTAATTATAAAGATGATTAAATTTATTCATGAGCAATTAAATAAACGAATTTGGTAAAATAAATATGTGTATTATTTGAACAGCATTGCACCAAAGTAGTGGGTAAGTGAATGTTTGATGTATTTCTCTTTCTAGGGTTATTAACGCAGTACTAAATTTCAATCTAAGCCAACAGTTATTGGACACATGTGACTCTCTTTTTGACGCTCAGAAGGTACCTAGTTGAGTAATAATTACACAAAATTATTTAATGGTGTCTCACCACCACACTGCAATCCACCACTTTTTATTCGGGTACTACAATATAGATACAGTTTTTAAGAAGCGAAGATTTATGGGAAGATGTATTGTGTCATCTTCAGCAGTCGAATAAGTCTGATTAAAATACGGAACTGAAAAGTTGTAAATCAATCAACCTGAATAAAATATTAGATTGATTTTTTTGTCAGTCGCATCATATAAATACACTGGGAGAAAGTCTTTAATTAATAGTATTTCTATTTCAACTGGATTTTTTTTACTTCATTTCGAAATCATTCAGCATACTTTATTATTTCAATGAGGGAGAAAAGATATAGTTTGAATTATTTTAAGGCTACAACTAAATGCAAGTCATTAAAATCAATGCAGTTTCTTATTTAAGAGTGAGGAAATATATATTTAAAATCAAAATGAATTTGTAATCTATCTTTCCATTTTCTCTGAATGAATTAAACTTTACGAAACTATTAATCATACCGCAGTGTATTTTAACAACTAAATTGTATTCACATTCTAATCCAGCATTTAATTATGTTTAAGATATCATACTTTCTTATAAAGAAAACCTAAACACAATAATATTTTATGTATTTTGAATTTTATAACTGAAAAAATGACGGCAAATTTAAGATCATTTACTTCTGTACACCCACCTGCTCGCTTTTACTGTTGTATAATAACAGAGTTTGTCAAACATTAGTGCGGAGAAGTCAGCGGAGCAATTTGTACGCAAATTTCGATAGGTTTGGTGTATAGCATTTCCTAATATTATAGATACTCTCATGCAATTTACGAAATAAAGCAGCATGAACTGCTATTTCCGGTCATTTTACCTGTACTTGGTGACTTATATTTTCAGAGAGTTAGAGATATGCTACTCTATCTTTAAAACTCGCTTTACTCATGCAATAATTGGAAAGGTACAACAGTTCTCTGCGAAACAAATCCCGTCATCTATCACGGCTGCCTTTAATTAAATTTGCCTACTTGCGTGACGTAACACGGGAAGCTCGTTGCCAGATGCCTGTTGAGCAAACATTTGCTAACGGCATACCTTGAGTTTGTCCTGTTAGCAACTGAAACAATCACTGAGAGCAGCCGGAATGACTTTAGATATCGTGCCAGCCGACCGAAACGAGAAAATTTGAGACGCCATACACGTTCTTGCAATATTAACTTCACTTTAAATGTTTCCGGAAAATGTTTGAGGAAATAATCTCAAGGGTTTCAAATATCTCGTTTCTAACAGAATATATTTCGAAATGGAAAGAATCATGCTAAATTTAAAATACTTAAAGATTTTTGTTAGATGAGAGACTCAAATTTAAAATTATATTCTTTCATTTATACTGAAGTATTTTCTTGCACTTAATAGTTTTGTCCATGGAAAATAATCTTTCAGTAGTTAAATTTCTAGCATTAAGTCAGAACCTAACAAATTATATTTTCGCTTTGTGATATAAATTCGGGCTGTGGATGCATGTAAGAGAAAAATAAAGACATACACAAGAAAACATAATGCGGCTTTTCTCATTCGAAGGTAATTCGGAAAACTGGAAAATGTTCACGTAATTTAAATGACTTAATAGGAAGTGTCAAATGACCTACATGTCTGATTAGCTAGATATCTCATTTCAGAAGTTAATTTGGAAAATTTGCTCATTGGTGTTAGAGAACATGTAATAGACAATAACGCTTATCCACCATAGGCATATAAATTAAACGATGGATTAACCCTGTTGTGTTTATCCTACCCAATGGTTATTCAAAAGATTTATTTATTTGGGAAAAATTCATAATATACTGAATTCGTATCGAAACTGAAAAAAAGCTTAAAAATATTTAATTTCTCAGGCTTTATAAATCTCAGGCTTAAATATCCATTTAGTCAAGCAAGAAATTTACAGAAAAATTCGGTAACTTTTGACTGAAATACCAAGGTCCTTCGAGAGTAGTGTGTCTAATATATATGTTACTGTGAAAGACCGAAATCTGGAGAATGTCGACATTCACCGGTGAATGTCAACATTCACATAGGCGTTTGCTGTATGTCCGAAATATTTTCCAAATACTCTTATTTCTGACTTACACCAGTGAATGTCGACATTCACCATGTACTAACGGTGAATGTTGAATATACTTCGTAATTCAGTCGCGAAAAAACACACAAGTACTTAAAACACACAATACATTCAAAATGAAAAAGGAAACTAATAGAAGTTAAAAAGTTACTTAATTATACAGTACGTTCTAAATGAGAAAATAAAATAATAGTAATAAAAAACTTACTAAATTATGTGATTCAAATCTGATTAATTGCAACAACTTAAACTATTATGAGACTTTGAATTGCCAAAGAGGCCCTTGCTTTTACAACTGCATTTATGGGAAACAGCCAGTCGCCTCTCTTTTCGACCTACACCAGAGCATATCTGTGATTGTCGACATACACCGGTGAGGGTCCGAATGTACAAGAATGTAATGCAATATTCGATCTTTCAGCGATGTATTTGGCGAATGTTGACATTCTCCGGTGAAAGTCGACATTCTCCAATTTCGGTCTTTCAAGGTAACATATATATAAAAGTACAAATTTTCGTTGAGGATATAAGGTATTTTCTTTCTGCTTTCCACACGTATTCTTGGTGTAACTGGAAGCATACTCAAAATAGATTTCAAAGGTTTAGGGTTCGATCGGCCAGGGTATTGCTCATTGTTCAAATATCTAGATATATATATATATATCTAGATATACCTAGATATATATATCAGGTAAATCATTGTTCAAATATCTAGAGATATATATCTAGATATACCTAGATATCTCCTTTTTCAAAGTAACCAAAGGACTCTACAAATAGCGTACCAATGAAATGGTGGTAGACGATAATTCGTCATCACTATAACGAATTCGTCATCACACGACGGGTTCTCCACAGTCGTGTTTTAAAAGGGGAGTATATAAAGTATTTTTCTCGGCCTTTCCGCATGCCTTCGTTGTGTAATTTGAAGCATATTCTACGCGTATTCGAGAGGCCCAGGGTTCGAGTCCCGGCGAAGGCATTGCATACTTTTCATGTCTGCTTCTTCAAGAAAGACTAATGACACTAAAAGGAAGTATATGCAGAGTCCCTGAGCCATTTTGTTTTATATTCCTTTTCAATATCTAGCTTACATGACGCAAAATTTTTCCCTTGGACAATGTGCCTGGATAAGTTGGATAAGAAGTATCATGATTATAAATATCTAAAAAAAAACGGAATGAAAAGTAAAAGGGATTTCATCTCTTTACACATTTTCCCATGCAAATAAAATAAGCGGGAAATAAGGCTCCATGAGGTATATATTTTCGGTTATTTTAGCATATTAATAAATTATTGATCCTTAATGAGTGTTTATTGAAGGGGAGATATTTACAGGAACGTAGATTCTCCTCAACCATTATAGGTCGAAATTCTAATAAGATCGTTTAGGAAATGAAGCTAATCATGAGGAAAGCTCTAGCCTTGCCTAGTGCAACCGATAACGATCTAAACTGGATTCCGAAGAAAAGAAAGATTCCATTTAAGATAGCGGTGAATGAAGGTTTTAAGAGTTTGGAATAAAATAGTGATCATGTTTCGATTGTAATTAAAAGCTAATTTGGTGGATTACAAAATTTTTGCAGAAAACGCAGTATTTGCAAACAGCAATGCTGAGTGATTATAAGCTGTAATGCAATGTATGTTCCCTGAAAGAGGATACAGATGACAAAGGTGTTTTCATTTTAAAGAGAGGAATAGGAGGAAGAATAATTCTGTTCTGATGACTGTATGTTAAATTTAATAGAAAAATATTTCACAATAGAGATTTAAGTGTAATTTCGCTGCAGATTACAAGACTCTTGATCTTCATGCCAAGATATTAAAATAACGTATTGCGTGTTCGCTTGAAAATATATGGTTAGACGTAAGAATCTGAGAAATACAGATTATTTTCCAACATATGAAGAACTTTGATGCAATGTGGAAAGCCAATCTTAGACAGACAATCACCAGTGGCACAACAGCATTTCCGAATTTATTTTGATATTTTCTCTATTTCTAAGCAAGCATAATGTCTGTTTTAAAAAGATAAACGGAGAGCAGTGAATCAGAAATTTGTAGTAGAATTATCAAGAATGTAGAAAATTAAAGATTTACTGCTTACAAGTAAAAAGTAAGCTTTGAGAAACTGAGATTAGGAAACGCAGAATTAGAAAAATAATTAGTTGAGCAGGAAGTTCCGAAATAAAAAATAAATCAGTACAGACAGAAGACTTGTAAGGTTTTAGTTTAACAAAGTTTTATTTTTAATTTCCCTTTCCTATGATTTCTTATTTCAACTTCCCGTTAGAATGAGCGCGCGTTTCAGCTTTATGCTAATTTGAAGTGGAGCCAAGTTTCGGTATTTAAGGTTAGCGAGGAAATTGTCAGTGTGAGAGAGCTTTTAGTCTCAGATCACTGCTGCTCTGTTCGAAGTTCGCTTGACTAGTTAGTATTTAAATACTAAACCTTAGCGCTCTTACGCTATTACTTATTGAAATAATCTAAGTGCGTTAGTATTAGCTAAATCTTGCTACGCACCATTGATCATTTAGAGGCCAACCTCGCGTTTATACTTCTGTTAATTTCTATTTTTAGTTTAATTTATTTGATTGTTCAAGTTAGATCCAAGTGCGGTCATTATCTTCTGTTATCCCTCCCGAGTTGGGAAGTGGCTGTACATAATTGTGGTTTAATAAAAGAGGATTTTAAATCCTTCTTACGTGCAGTTATTCTACCACTTAACCACATAATTCTACACAGAACATAGCTACATTCAGCTCCCTGTTCAAGATCAGGACTTCAACTACTTCACGAATATGTTCGCCAAGAGTATGCATAGAACACTCATTCGTGACAGACTGGCGAAAATTACTCAGAACTAATGGAAAATAGTAGAGAGTATAACACATCAGAGAGATTTAGTTTGGTCTAATAACAACAAATTTAACCCAGTAGTATTATTTCATACTTATATTTTACTAGTGGAAGTACCTGATACCAATTAAGTTAGATTGAAAGTAGTCGGATGCGATATGGAACCCACATAAAAAATTTCGATAGAAAAATAAGCTAATTCTCTCTCATTATAACAGCAACAATAGCACGCAGGTTTAATGATTTCCGTCATTCTAATGAAATGGTCGTAAGGGCTCAAGTTCCGTCCAGTATTTCACCTACATTCAATTTTAGTAGACTAAATATGGCAAAAATTGATCAGAAATCAATAACGCGAACAAACGAACAGGCATTTTCCTTTATATGTATATATTTTGTAAAACTTACAAATTTTTGATTAACAGACTCTACGATTTGAAAGCGAGCAGTAGCAACACTTTTAGAAATAAAGCATTTTTATCTCCAACGCTCGAGACTGTTGCCACTGGGAACAATGAGTGCGAAAATTAACGTTTTCAGAGTTTTTAATTCATATTTCGACTGATTAAAGTCGTACGAAGATGGGGATAGTCGAAATGGTCAGGAATGCTAGTAATGACATGGAATCGGGAATATTGCATTTAATGTCTGGCAATGTTATTTTTATTTCATCGTAAAACTTCAAAATTTTTTTAACAATATCTAGGATTTAAAGCGAGCAGTGGCAACAACTTTCGAAATAAAGCAGATTTTCATCTCCAGCTTGCGAGACTGTTGCCACTCGGACAAATGAGGGCGAAAATTATCATTTTTCCGAGTTTTTAGTTAATATCTCTGACTTCAGCTACTTTTTTTGGAAAAAAGTGGACCTCGACCTTTTCCAGAACCTAGAAAAGAATTGTATAAAGAATGGTGACATTAGCTATAGTGGTGACTGAGTTATTACAAGAGAAATTAACAGACATTCTTATTTATATATATAGATTATTGCTTATTATTTTGTTATTACTAGTATTGTTTTATGTTTCCTAACGATGGGTAGCTAGTAGATACGAAATAAATACCCTTTTACAACTGGAGCCAGTTATATTTAGGATCCCATAAATGATTCAGATTGGCTACTGTTGTTTGCCTACGACATCCACGAAACATATCGAATTAGCTAGCAACAGTAACGGTACACAAATTCGTACCATGCATTTAAATAGTGTATAAAAACGCTGGATATGGCTGTAAAGTGTATCGTTCTGTGCGTACTGCGTTGCTATGTTGACGTACATAGTACAGACGTACATAGTACATTAACGGTGTACTGATTACTTATCGTACCGTATGGAAAACAATAAGACTAGGAGTGGCTAAGAAATCGTTAAATCTCCTCAGAGTATCATACGGTATTCGATGCAGCAGTCAGTGACAGTACAAGACACAGCCGGCTTTTGCAAAGTGGTCTTATTCATTATGGGTGCTATACATTTGTACCAACAAATCCCTAAGAAACAAACAGGGAAGAACGTGACCAAATGTGTAAGGCACCATGACAGAACCGTAGGAAAAACAAATGTAGCCCTAGCACACCTAAACTAGACAAAAATTGACATCTGCAGGTGTCCGAAAGCGTCCTGCGTCGAAAATGTAATGAAATTTTAAAAAATAAAATATGAAGACAAAAGAAAAAAGGAGTTAAAATGCTTTATATACACTGGTGTGCAAAAATTAAGGAAGAGACGGTTTTTTCAATATAACTTTGTACAAAAGCTTTCCAAATCAACACATTTAATACCGTAAGATCCCCAATACGTAAGGACATGAGTAATGTAAACAACACTTACTAAAAGAGAAATCAGAGGGATAAAAAGAAGCTTTATTGAAAACGTAGCATGGAGCGCAATGCGACTGAAGGACGAAACATCCCTGTGATGGGTGTCCAGCAAGAAACATTCGGTCTTTAATAGGGCATATGATCTCCCCTGACTGCTAGGCAGGTTTCACTTCATTTGTGCATGCTGGATATGTGATTGTTAATGAGCTGATGAGACACTGCTGCTCGTTCCTCTCGTAGCACCAATCGCAGTTTCGGAATCGTTACTGGCGATAAGTTACGTGCTGCCACGGGTCTCCCTAGTAAGTTCCGTACATGCTTGACGGGATTTAGATCCAAAGAACTTTCCCACCAATCCAATGTTTTAAAAATCTTCACCCCCAACCGGCCTTTGAACAGAAACTTTGCGATGAGGGGGAGCGTTGTCGTCCATGAAGAGGAACTGAGGACCCATAGCCCTTGTGAAAAGACGCATGTAAGGAAGAAGAACCTCGTTACAATAGCAGTTCTAGGTGACGAACCTCCTTGGGAGATATGAAGGTCGGTCCGGCTACCAAGCATTATGTCTGCTCGAACGAGAACTCCGCGACCTCCAAAACAGTGCCTTTTGATGATGCTGAAGGGGTTATTGCGTGTTCCCCGCCCCGTTCAGATGTGTATGTGTCTAGAATCGCAACTCAGACTAAATCTGCTCTCATCTGTAAAGAGTATTCGTCCCTATTCATTGTCTCTCCAATTCCGGTGTTCCCGGCAGCACAGAGAACGCCTTCTCAGATGGGCAGGCGTTAGAGGTACACACCGTACAGGGCGTCGTGCAAACAGACCACCACTGTGCAGTCTTCTGGCCATGGTAAAACGCGATATCGGTCGTCCAGTCGCCTGTGTCGTGTGTCTAGCGATTTCTCCCGCTGTCTGCCGGCTGTTTCTTCTGGCCTCTAAGGCAATATACCGGTCATCTGCGGGTGTGGCTCCCCGTGGACGACCATTACTATAGCCCCGGATAGCTGTTCCTGTAGTTTGAAAGTGTCTCCAAAGTCGTGAAACGATGCTGTGAGCAATTGCGAACTCTGCAGCCACACTTGTCACACTGCGGCCTTCCTCCAACTTTCCAATGATTCGACCTCGGGTAAAAGCATCCAGATGTCGTTTAACAGATTGATTATTCGCCATTTCTCGCTGAGGCAGCAACTCGGTGTGATTTTAACTGCTATACGGCGTGCAATCTCTTTGCCAGAAATACTGATCTTACATCGACAACATGCTTTATACTACTCAGACACTCCCCCATTACGTCTACCTGCATATCTTCGCATGTGCTACCGTACATCACCTTACTTAATCCCCTGATTGATCTTTCTGTCCGCTCTGCCTCTTCGTTCAGCTGATATGCTAATTTTTCGACTTCGTCCTGAATTTTTCACACCAGTGTACATTTCCTGAATCATTTCATAAGCTTAACATTATATATGGAATTTTAAAGATATTTTCACAGTACGACTAAGAGGCGCAGATTATCGGTGGCACATTAAAAGATGATGACGGCGTCAGAGCACTTTCATGACAGCTTTAACGTGGTGTTGAAGCTTGCAATGTTTAATCAAGGATCTCTTAAGTTCAGAGTCAAAGTTTGTGTGATGCCTAATGTAGTTGTTTTTTGTTAGAGCGTACTGGAACTTTCAATACTGCGCATTCCAGTATTCCAGATCCAGAAGCTCGATTGGTCACTTTCTTGCATACACATATATCTGTGGACTAAGTTAATTTTATGGAAGTGCGTAGGAAAAAGACCCCTGCCTAGAAGGAATGGAAATAAACAATACTGTAGTGTCAGGTGGATTGAAGGGATAATTTCTTCTTTCTCTTTGAAGGAGAGAAAAAAGAAAACTTTTGTTGTGTTGACTAATCTAGCTTGTTTAAAATCAGAGTAAGTCCACGAAATTCAGCGTGACAAAGTGTCAAAATTGCACCTGCCGTTAGCAACAGTTATGGGCACCATAAAAATGATAATTCGATTTTTAGTTCCTCCTTCAATTTTAAAGGCGAGCACCCCAAGATGCAAAAAGACTATACATTTACAAATATCCATGCTTTCTATGGGATTCGAGGCCGAGCCCTTCGGTACGGTAGTCAGAATCACTAACTACTATCCCGGTTAGGTGGCAGAAGTAGAAAATAATTTAGACAAGCATCATATAGGCAGCTCGAAGCTCGGAATGCAGTAAAGGAAGCTTGTACTCAGCCTCAATTAGTGCAAAAAATCCCACCAAGTTTAGGAGATATTTTCCGTTTTAAATAAAATCATTTGCGAGAAGGTGCGTTTTGACTACTTGAGAAAGATAATTTTTTCTAAAGTGTAAAATGACAATGATTTCGATTGGGAAAGTACAAATATGGAATACGGAAATAAAGCAAATGAGAGATATGATCCAGCAGTGACGTGGTGAAACGATTTATGTTCAAAAAGAACATAGAAATGATAGAAGTTGTTAAGGAAATGAGTCTTTAATGATAGAAGTCGTTAATGATCTCGAGATACGACAGGGTGAAACAAAGGGAGAAATTTGTGAGGCAAAAATATGGGCCGGAAATTTAAACACAGGTTTTAGGATTGAAAGAGAAAAGTAAAGAAGAACCATTAAAGCTCCAAAACATAATCCAGGCAAATAAAAGGTCTAGAAATATTTTCAATATCGGCCGTGGGAGCGGATGTACGCATATAACCCATCTGTTGGCCATACTTAAAACTCAACGTATTTATTGGTGGAAGGTGACTATGCAAATATTCGATAAGCACTGTTGGTTGGGATTCGAATCCTTCCCATAAGATTGTTTAGGAACTGAAACTGAACGTGGTAAAAGCCGAGGATGCTGACTGTCATATTCGCATTGATCTTTATACCTGACGACACACATATTCCTAGTTGGTATGAAATCTGGAAGCATACAGTCGACAGTCCGTATGTTTTCGCAGCAAGTGGAAAGGCTGCAGAGCTGACGACAGACGAATTTCACTTTAAATCTCCATATCTTTATTCCATTAAAATAACAGCTCATTTTCTTTTTCACGATGATAACATATTCGATAATAATTTAAATACTAATACTAGTAAATTTAGAACTCGATATCATAAATATGTATTTTTAACAAAGGAAAAACGAAGAGACACAGCAAAGCATTTGCATAGCA
>KK120805.1:694437-712434 GCA_000611955.2 Stegodyphus mimosarum
CGAAGGCCGATGATTCTCCCTCGTTCAAACTCTGTAAGTTGTTCAAATCTCGCTCTCTTTCGTCGACGAGGCATAAGTACAGATTGAGTTAACGTTTACCACTAGCAGATAACCACCGATAACCATACACGCCTCGCTACAGCCGTCTATTTATTCGGATCCATCAGCCGTTCAGAGGGCGCTGCTCAGCATACGCATGCGCTACGGATTTGCAATTCTAATCATTTGCATATCATGCGCTACTTTGCATTTCCTGAAAATTTCAGCTCAGTCGCGTAAGTCCTTCATGGTGTTGCAATTTTCACAAACGTGAGTGTATTTTCGTTCTAGATACCTGGAAGGAGACTAGACCAGAAAGTTGAACAGAAGAATTTTATATTGCGTGTCACCTTAGCACCTGTAAAATCTTAAATTTAGGCTAAAATGCCGTTTAAGATTGTGAATGTAGATTCTTATTTAGATTTAGAATTTAAATATCTTATTGAGGCATTTAAAGCAATAGCTAAATTCTGGGAGGGAAGATATTTGTCAGATGTAAATTAAGGTTAAGAAAAGAGTTCGCAGGAGTGAGTGAACCACAGACTAAGAGCCTACTAGCTCAGTGAAAGCTTTAATAAACCTGAACAAATCCTTTCGTTCGGCAGCAAAATCTGAAACTCATCATATTTTATTTTCATTTTATTATTGTCGTCAAAATCAGCATGTGATATTAATCAAGGATTTTATTTTGTAAAAACTACTTAAAATCAGGAATTTTATTAAGGGGAGCTCAGTTAGAAAATAGGGTTCTGCAGGCTATTCTAGATATGGCCTAAATTATGGATTTTATAATAATTTATAACTGTGAATTTAAATTCAAATATGTTATGCAACTAGTTAACATATTAAGTATTCTCAAAATGTTTCAAATAATTTTAATGATGCCAAATATTAAATGTTCTCACAAAGATGTCAGATAGTAAATGTTTCAATTTTCAAGAAACAAATAATGATGCTTACTTGTTTATTATTCTCAAATATTTAAAACTGCGAATGAAATAGAAATTCAACTTAACATGATTAATTTCTTAAATGGTATTTATTTGCATCTGAAATATGGTACAGACTTCACATATAAAAATACTTGCAATCTTAATATATATTACTACATGATATTAAGATAGGTTTTACGCAAAATGTCACTGAAATTTATATCATATTTTATTATTATTTGCTATATTTTATCTGCATAAAGATGCTCTCCGTTTCACTGTCACAAACCCTTACAAAAATAAAAAACACACAAAAAATAAAATTTGAAATTTTCAGATTTTATACTACGCAAATAAGCACATTTGTTTTTCATTTACCAACGTATACACGTTTCGAGACATTCAGGTTAAAAATGCTTGAAATAGCATATCTTAAAAATTTACAACGGATAGTCTCTCCTGCTGGAGATAAAATTGCTTTCTTTCGTTCATCGCTCTGAAATCGTTAACTTTTTTAATCAAAAACTGGCTAAAGTTTTACAGAATATTAAATAGTTAATATAACGTATTCGAAATTCATGATTCGGGCTGCCAGATGCCCATATTTGGGTGGGGGACTACATTATTCAAAATTTGATTGCTCCAGGTGCAGTTGCTTTTTCACAGTTCGAGGGCCATGCATACGTTTATACAGATTCTTTATTATTTAATATCTTCAAATATAATACAGGGCGATAATATTTGGTGGCAGCAATCTGGAAAGTGATTCTATGCTTTTAGTGATTCGACGCAAAATGCCGTTTCGAGACTAATATCTTAAGCCATTTGGGCTACAAAAAGTAAAATATAAAAGTACACAATAAATAATAAAAAAAAAGTCTGAAAGCTTCAGATTTCATGTTACGTCCAAAGAACATTTTTTTAAGTTTTGGGCGTTTCCTATATTTATTAAATATCATATTCTTCGCACTTAAACCACATAAAATTCAATTCAACAGCTATATCACAAAATATTTAAAAACCGCATATCTTTAGAATTTCCGATTGACTTTCTGGCGCGCTGAGGCGAAAAATGTTTTTTGCGCACTATATTACCTTTGCTCGCTTTGAAATCGTTGATTTTGTTCGTAAAAAATAGTTAAAGTTTAACAAAATAATAGATATAATAAAACAAATTTGAAACTCAAAATTCGGGCTTCCAGGTGCCCATGCTCTGGTGGAGGATTACGTTTTTCTCAATTCGATGGCTTTAGCTATCGTCGTTTTTAACATACATACATTCATGCAGATATAACATTCATGCAGATTCTTCATTATTTAATTTCTTGAAATATTGTACATAGCGATAATATTTGGTGGCAAAGATTTAAAAAGTGACTCGCGATTTATAGTGAAACGTCACAAAATGTGGTTTTGAGACTAATAGCACTTCTGGGCTAGCGCTTCCTTGGGATAAAAATTAATGTTTTTTTATTAATGTTAACGTTTAATGCGAGGATATTCGTAAAAATAATTTTTTATTTATGCATTTGTATTAAAAGAGAAGAAATTAGTTTTTCCGCTTCCAATACGAAGACAAGTAGTCAAAAAAATTTGAAAATAATTAAAGCATGAATGAGAAAACAGTCTTTCGTCACATATTTTGATTATGCTGGTACTCTTTGGGCACACAAAAAGCAACAAAAATACAAAGCAGTAAAAAATACTTTACGGAACATTCACATTTCTTCTCCATCGTTCACTAAATAGTTTCTTTTTGTTCATTGGTTATTTGAATATTGCAAAACACAGGAGGCCGTCGTAGGTGGCTTTCTAAGGGAAGTTGTTTATTCACATTAGACATGGAAAAAACTACGAAAGCAAGCCATGCGACTTTTCGGCCTGGGTTTGATCCCAGTTCATAATACTAGTAGTTTGAGGTCTTTACTATTCCACCACTGGTTTCACATATTTTTATTTTGAAAGATTTATCAGCTGCCTACAAGCAAAACTTTTGGTAAGAGAATAGTGAAATTTTGTGACCGACTTAATGAAGCGAGGAGAATTTCTGTCAGCGAAAAAAAAAATTATTACAAATAGCGTCGTCAGAAGACATTATATTAATAAATTATACATTTAGGCACACCCTTTACAATAGGTTTTCAATTTTACAAATGTTTTTACAAAAACAACGTATTCCACGTAATGGCCATTATTATCAGCTTTCATCTGAAATCGCAAGCTGTAGAGATCGCAAGATCTCTACAGCTGACCGAAGCGTGTGCTGAAATCGCAAGCTGTAGAGATCGCAAGATCTCTACAGCTGACCGAAGTGTGTGCTGAAAAATGTTCAGCACCTGGCCTGAAGTGCTGGCTTTAAGATCAAGTAAATTTCTTGGATTGTCATGACTGACCAGATGTTCTAAATGCTCCCAAATCCAAAAATTCCATGGATTGAGGTCTGGGGATCGGAGTGGCCACACATTACGAAAGTGCCGGCTAATGACACGTTATTCAGCAAAATGACGTTTAACAACATTCGTAACAAAACTCGCAATATGTGAAGGGTTTCCAATTTGGATAAAGATTGTGTGTTGTACAAGGCACTTACGTGCTTGCAGAGACGGAGCAATTTCGTACTCTAAATGCAATGCGTATCGCTGCCCAGGGATTGAGCATGTCACTGGACCTGTGGAACTTAACTCCTCGAAAACGTATAGGCCGAGAATAGTATCCACACCATACCGTCCCTTTTGGCGAATGATGTGGAACCTTTAAGACCAGGCGTGGATTTTCTGATTCCCAGTTCTTGCAGTTGTGAGTATTCGCAGCGTCCAAATGAAAATGCACTTCGTCTGTCCAGAGGATATTCCAGGGCATTCTGAATCGACCTCATAGCGGGAAAGAAACTGAGGCGATAACTGGAGTGGAGCATCAAAATCATACGGAAGCACCCACTGCACTGATGAAAGTTTGTAAGGACAGAATATTCAGAAATATCTTATGACAGTTTAAAGTGATCTGTCTATCCAGGGCCTCTTATACACGGCGGGCACTAGAGACAGCTTGAAAGTTTGAAGCAGTGTCTTCTACGACCTAAAGCGTAACCTCCTGTACTGCTTCTGCAGAAACAGGCATTTTTCCACTTCGAGGACGAACAGGAAGAACAATTTTACTAACAAAGCGCGATCTCGTGAACTTCATTGTGAACAACAATCAGATTGAAAACAAAGTCTTCGCGAATCTTTCTAGGTTTTATAACAGCTGCTGCATGATGTCGACAAAGATTTACATTTTATTACAGGGTTTCAAAGTAAAACACCCTCTGGTGACGTTGATTATTCTAATTGTTTTTCGCTGAAAAAAATTCTCATCCCTTTATTAAGTCCGGCACAAAATTTCACAATTTTTTGATCACTGGGTTTGCTTCGAAATAGGGTTCTATAATTATAGGCACCCTGTACTTTAGTTTATCGAAATAGCGTTGTTTCACCGAGTTCCTTGCTGCAGTCTGCTTAAACACTAAGTATACATTCAACAAAAACGAAATATAATGGTACATTTAAAATATTTTTATTGACACTACTTGCATTAAAACGAGAAACACAGTTATAAGAGAAAAGAACTACCCATTTATTTTAATGGTTAATAAGCAACATCGGAGTAGATATCGTTCTGCAGATAATGGGTTTGTACTGCAACACAAACGATCTCAACAAGTTGAAACAATATTCATAAAACTATATTCCTCGTTGTAACTTAAAATACACGTTTAGAATCAATACTCAGGGAAATGCAGCATCGAACCATTTTTTCAACGAGTGATAACAGTTGCAAATAGTATAGAATACCACCAACATTATCTGTTTTATATTTTTATGAAAGTGTATAGCACAAGAAAAGCATAGTGAAATACAATAACATGTTATTGCAAATATAAAGACATATATCAAAGACGAAAAGAAGTACTGCTCTTTATGGCCGTATTGTTATAAAATACAAAATTCAAAACAATCATTCAATAAAACAATAATAGCATAACATAATATTTTTGTACATTAATACCTGAACTACCTATGCGTTTTTGTACATAAATATTTGAACATATTTCTATAAACTCTCACAGCACATTTGAGTACATCTTTTAATATTTTTTAATATTCTTCATTTTTGCATGAGGTAAAGGAAAGTACAAAAATAAGATCTCTACTTGAGTGAATTTTGTATCGCCTTTCGTGATAAAATGTTTTGCTTTTATTATTTTTTGAAAGACATTTCACACTAAATATGTTACTTGAAGTATTTATTTTGACAGGTCTCGGATTTAAAATAAATGGACCTTATCAACAAGGAATGCATTTGATGTGAATGTCTAAGACAGGCTCATATTTTGATGGACTCGGATGTAGAGTTTTCTTGTAAGATAGATATGTAAGCTTAAAAATAAATTTGCACCATATATTTCTGACATGAAGTCTATTTTTAAAACGAAAATGAGCATTCTTAGCTCATTTAAAATATATAAACACAAGTTTTAGACTATATGATTGTCAAAATTCTATGTGAAATGTCTTAATTAATGAGAATATACCTTCCTTTGAGCATTTTATACAAAATTATATCAGAATAATTAATAATATCTCGGTTCCATCTATCTCAGAAAATTCCCTAGAATTTACGGAAAATCGTATTGTAAGTATATTTATATTTTGTTGGAGTAAATTTATTTACAGTACGATTATACTATATTTACTTCAATCAATGTTTATGAATTTCATGAAAAATAACGCTTCAATCAGAATTGGTGCGAACAGACTGAAAATGCGAGTTGAAGGATATTCTTCAATCTTGTTACAATTAGTTTAGGAAACATAACCTCCTTCTCAAGTGGATTAATTTATAAATACGTAAGAATAAATATTAACAGCCTGCAGTTTCTCATTTAAAGTTCTCATTGAAATGGAGCTTCCTTTAGGCAGATAGCATTCGTCTGCTCTGAGATATCCTTATCAACCTTACCTGATTTATAACTTCTCAAAACTGAACAATTGGAATCTCAGCACATAAAACTAACTAAGATTTAGAACTAAGATTAACTAAGATTACTGCGGTTGAACACATTCCCAACTAGAAAACAGTTATTCACTGTAAGCAATATTAATTCTCAAAAATACTGTAGTACAATTTCAGTTATTTTATAGTTAAAATAATTTCTTTCCATAAATGGAAATTTTTAGCCATGTGAGTTTAAAAATATTTTCGGTATGTTAAATAAAATTGCGACTTTCATTTTAAACACTTAAAGAAATATTTTTCACTGCGGAAATTCTTCTTAACAACTACTAAGTAATAATTTCTACATTTCTGGTCTTTCCATTAATGTTCATGATCAGAAGTGGCCGAGGGGTAACATAGGCAACTTGTTCAAACAGTTTATTTTAGTGATCGGATTGACTGCATTTAGTCTTCTGTGCCTTAAATATAAGACAGTTCTAGGAGAACATCCTCCACGAAAGCATCATTTCTAAAGCATATAATGTCGCGAGCATCATTATAATAGATTAATCAATGAAATTAGTCTTTAATTGTTCACAGAATCCTTCATCAGTTAAACTATCCATCGCCTACGTAAAGCTTCTTTGAGCTTGAACAGAAATTTGTATGTCATTTAATTTAAATATGCCAATAGTTTGACTGTCAGATACTTTTTTTCCTAACAGTCTCATGGTACCTCGACAATAAAAGCATAATTTTTAAATTAACAAGATTTAATAACACTTCATATATTATCTTTACTTTTATCTCATCAATTAACTCAAGAAACTTCTATGTGTTAAATTTCGCGACTATGACAGGTGTTTAACATTAATTTTTATCCACAGCAACGAGTATTTCTTAAATTTTTTTTAGCAAGAAGCATATCTTTTAAATAAATTTTTATAACGATCCCATTAGAATCAACAGAACAAAACTAAATTTTTTATAAGCTATTTATTGCATCAAAATCAATTAATCGCATTAGAATTAGCCAGAATAGATTGTCTTAAATCGTCCACAAGTGCTCAAACTTTTAAACGTCTTTTTTTAGTTCTCTGAAACTGAAAAATTTATTTTATTGTTTCAATATAAAGAATAGAATTATTAAAAAACATTTATCTTACCTTCCATCTTAACATTCTAATTGACAAAAAATTAACCAATTTATTTAATTCATCAGCATCTGCTTCAGAACTAACTTTAACTGAACGAATCCATACATTTCCCGCACAACATGAGAATGACTGCAAGCCAAAAACTTCGATTCATGCGCCTCGTTTATTGGAACATTTTATACAAAAAAAAGTGCAATAACTAATAATATGGTACATTTAATTTTCAATCATCCTTGTTTATTCTTCGGATGCTATTCCAGATGATGTTTATGAACTTAGCAGCAAAACTTAGCAGCTATGTCACCGTCTATGTTCAGTTAGTGGACTTTGGCAAGTTTGTTATGACTAAGTAAAGAGCTTAAGTCAAACTAATGAGAGACATCGAAGAACAACTAATGTCGGCAGTATAATATTTTCTATGAAAGTTTAGTCTATACAATTTGTTACACAATGTGTAAGTAGTTCCTTAAAGTACTTTCAATTACAAATTTTAATGTTAGAAAATATTATGTACACTAATGTGAAAGCTCATGCCTTTTGAGAATAAATTAATGCTATTAGTTTTTCTTTTTCTTTTTTATGGGTTGTTTATAACACAAAATTCTATTAATATTCACTGATGTATTCCGAAATTAAAAGTTAAAAATCATAAACTTTAAGAATAATTATCTGAATTTTGATCGAGTAGCTAATTTGGCGCACCTTCTATTTGTTCATCTGAGGCAATTGTGTTGTGTCTCTAGAGAAAGAAGAGGCATTACAAAACAAAGTTAATAATTTTCCTCAACCTACTATCCAAACTAGCATTTGCATTGTGAATTTTAACCTTAACAACCCATGAACCTTGATTCCAGTGAATCTAAGATACATGGTATATTTTAGAAAACGTAACTTAAACATAACAAAAAGACAATAACCGATAACAAATTTTAAGAAAAACCTAGTGTTTATTTATCAGACAGATATAATTATGATAGAATAAATATCAATTAACTAGTAACAAATAAAAAACCTTCATCTCCCCGGAGAGTGAAAATAATCTAACTAAATTCTAACATGAACAGCGAAACATTTTTGTTTTAACAATTCAATAATTTCATAAAATAAACATCTTCAAAATTTAAGTAACTATCTATTAATCTATTAATCCAACATAACTATTTCATCTCTTAACAATTTAAGCCTTTTAAAACAAATATATATTTAACAATTATATTCTATCATCTTATTATTGCACGGAAAGTACAAGATTTCTACTACTCAGAACAAATTTAAAATTTACATCTTATTGCACAGAAAATAAAAGAATACTATTATTTCTAACAACTTAAAATGTCCCTCTTATTATTTCACAGAAAATAAAAGAATACTGCCAATCATGATAAAATCCTTAAATTTTTATATCTTATTTTAGCTCATCTAACATCTATGGTCTTCTAACATTTAGAATTCAATTAACAGAGCCCCACAAAACCACCCCCTTAGGAAGATTTAGAGTAAAATTCTGTTTCAATTCATAGGAGCAAATTCTGTTTCAGGTTTACAATTTTCATTAACTCAGCGTGGAAGTAAGCTCATCAAATAAACAAATTTCAATTTATCAGCATCACGGAATCCTTAAAATACAGACATTTTGCAATGAAACCAAATTTGCAATTTTAGTATTATTTTTTTAAGACGACCCCCCCTTTATTGTTATTTCTGTAATTAAGTATAAACTGAAATTTTCAGACCCCCGTTTTTTTTTGTTTCTTAAGATGTGACTAATCAAAGTAAGAAGCATGACTTATCTGATAACTTTGCGGCACGCCAGTCCTTTAGTTTAAAGAAAAGATGACACCATCGCTTAGCTGGAACGCCACAAAGTTGGAGAGAAAACTATAAACACACGTTGGAATTCCTCCCCAAGAAGATGAAAATCCGGCGCACACGTCATATGCGAACAGCAAGTTGGAACTGGAGTCAAAGCATGGCGGAAAACATTCATAAAGTCCCAGACAATCACCAGAATCCTCATCCAGTTGGGCGGGGACAGCAGCAGGTAGCTAACAGCCGGAGGAGTTCTAGGAGGCTACAGTACCGAGGAAGCCATCTTCCGAAGAATAACCAATTTTACGTTGAAAAGGAAGGCAGTCGGTTCTTGAAGTAACTCGAAAATTTGAAATTCATGACGAAGAAGAGCTATCTACGATGAGGAAGGTAAATTGCAGAATCAAAGGTTAACCCATACTTGCGAAAAATGGAGCCATAAGCCCCTTTTCTATACAAAGAACATCTTTCGAACTGCACAAAAAACGTGCTCAAGGCACGAAAGCAGAGCAAAGTCAAACGGCGAAAACGTCAGGCCAAAAAAAAGAGATCAACACCTATAACGGCTATTTTTTTAAAGCTGAAGGCCATAAAACGCCAAAACCCGCTAAACAGGATGAAAAATCCAGTACTACAAACCCCGCGTACACCCCTGTAAAATCTCGTTTTTCCGAGGAGTTGAACTAAACACAAATTCAAATATCGCCAAGCTTGCCAAACGAATTTCAAGAATTTGGGAACGCGTGTAAGGCTAAGTGGCAAAACTAAACTCGGGAACGGAAACCCCGCACTGTAATCTCCCCAACACGTAAGCCAAGCCTTAGAATTCAGGTAAAAGGTGCAACTTTTTCAATCCCTCTCTCCAATATTCTTATCACAAAGTAAAGTGTAAAATTCAGTTAAATGATTGACTGTATCTTGAAATCTGTTAAGGCTACAATCGTAAAAGTGATCTTAAATTAAAAAGCTAATTTTTCTGCTTCCAGTGATATAAATTAAGAATTAGTCAAGTTAAGTAATATAAAATCAAGTTTATTACACCCAATTCCATTGTGTGTTTCAACGTGTTTACGAGTAACGAGTGGAAAATACGTATCAATGTTAACTACCAAAAAACCCTAATTAAAATTAAACAAAAACAAATATAAATAAAGCATATTAAATAAAGTACACGTTGTGTACCATAAATTTAGAATAACAATAAGATTAATTCTTAAGTCATAACTCAAATAATTAAGTGAATTTGCTACACAACAAGTGCCTCACCTGCCTCAGCCTCGTACAGGCCCTGACGTTGGATATTTGATAAATATTCATTTACACACACATATATACACAGTCCAGTCACATTAATGTGACCATCTGTCAAAAGCCAGAATAACCACCTTTCGCAGAGCGGACTGCTGCGAGACGTGCAGGAAGAGAGTCACATAGGTCCCTGAAGGTGTTCTCTGGGATGTTGAGCCATGCCGACTCTAATGCCATGGCCAGCTGCGCTAGATTACGCGGTTGAGGATCCATGGCGCGAACAACTCGATCGAGATGGTCCCACAGATGATCGATTGGGTTTAAGTCAGGTGAGTTTGCTGGCCAGGGGAGGGCGGTAAACTCATCCTGGTGCTCTTCGAACCACGCACGTACACTGGCAGCTGTATGGCACCTCGCATTGTCCTGCTGGAAGATGCCATCATCCTGAGGAAAAACAATGCGCATGTAGGGGTGAACATGGTCCGCAAGGACAGATGCGTACTTGTATTGATCCATTGTGCCTTCCACAATGATCAGTGAACCTAGAGAATGCCAGGAAAACATTCCCCAGACCATAATGCTCCCGCCTCCAGCTTGGACCGTTCCGGCAATGGTTGCAGGGTGGTTCCTTTCAGAGGTTTCACGCCTTATACGCCAACGTCCATCTGTCCGATGGAGCATAAAACGCGATTCATCCGAAAACGCAACCTGTCGCCACTCAGTGGACGTCCAGCTGCTGTACTGGCGTGCAAATTCTAGCCTTCGCCGTCGATGAACAGCAGTCAGCATAGGTGCACGAACCAGGCGTCTGCTTCGGAGGCCCAGACGCAGCAATGTTCGCTGAATAGTACTTTGGGAGACACTTTTGGTAGCCCCTTGGTTCATTTTGGTGGTCAGTTGCTCAACGGTAGCCCGTCTATCTGCCCGAACGCATCTCCGCAACCGTCGTTCGCCTCTGTCATCTATGGCCCGTGGTGCACCACATTTGCCACGTCGCTGATTTTGGACAGTCCCATTTTGCCATGCACGGTACACTTTTACCACGGCGGCACGCGAACAGTTCACAAACTCAGCCGTTTCGGAAATGCTTCCACCCTTGGCCCGAAAGCCAATGATCATGCCCTTTTGGAAGTCGGATAAATCGCTTCGTTTCTGCATTACGCCAACGATTGAAATGTTTTCCGAAGCCCTCACACACCCTTTATATACGCTCAACTGCACTGTGCTGCCACCTGCCTTCTGTGATTGGTTATTTAACTCTGACATGGAAAGTACGTGGTGGTCACATTAATGTGACTGGACTGTGTATATCTTCCCTTTATATGGCCATAAAAAATTCAGAATATTTTCTTCCTAAATATCAAGCTCAGTAAAATTGAATCTCATACATTTTACATGCATATTTAAGTAATGCTTGGGGAATATATTACAAGAAAATTTTAAATGCGTTCATCTCAAAGCCTAAAAAGCCACACTGGATAATATAGTTATTAGCAGAGATTGAACGGAACCCCGAAACTTAAGAGTGCAGATTCGGGTCCCACATATGTTTTGCTATATGTGTGCTGTTCTTACCCATTCTTGGCGGATACAATATGAGTAGTTTGCTCTGAATATTAACGTATTAAAATAAATTAATTCCTTAATTTAATTTATTAAATTCAAAATTATATAAATCAAGTCTTGGAAATGAATCCCTTGTCCCCCCCATTAAGTAAAATTTCGCAGTTTTTAGTATGGATTATGTCACTTTTACTAAGGAATTTTTTTCTGCAAGTGATTATAATATCCTTCATATTTTGTATTCCCCTGAAATGCTTTTCAAAAACAATTGTTTACTATTTTACATGAATTTATACTAAAGCTGAATGATTTTGTTTTTCTAATTATGTTGAGTTTTATTCCTGCACTACGTAGAGACAAATTTTTACAGCGGCTATATTTTAGTTCTTTAATATTCTTGTTTAACACTTTAGTGCTACTAAGTTTAATAAGCTTACAAGATTTTGTAAATACAGTGAAAGAAAAACATTTAAAGAGATTATTTTTTTCGTGAATATTTTCTTCTTGCAAATACTTTCAAATATTCCGCCTATATTCCAGATCAGGGTTTGGCAACCTTTTTTTACCACGTGTACCCTTACGCCATTGCTAGAAAGTTGACTCCTCCTTTTCAAAACTCGAAAAATAAATGCGTATATATATATATATATATATGTATATATATATATCGAGATTTATATGAGTTTTCAAAGCGCTTCTTAAATTAAATACAAAAGGGTACGGTACAAATTATTGATAAATACCAAAATACGAAACGAAAAATTCTTTTTTAAATTCGTACTATTAGCTCACAATCCCTAAATCTTGTTCAAATTTTCAATCGTTAAAAAATGTTTTTTGGTGACATTTGATATTAATAGAGCTTTTTCACACATTAAAATTTTGTATTTTTAAACTTTTCTTTTATATTTTTAATATTTTTCTTTTCAGACTTAAGTAGGAATTGACTTTAAAAAATGTTTATTTAATTAGTTAATTAATTTGCAATCGTTAATTTAATTATATTGCGTGAGTAAGGGTTCGTTATAGATTGAATGCGCAAATCGGAAAAAAAAAGGTAATAAAATTTATTGTTTTCACAAGAAATAAACAACAGGTTGAAATAGTTCCTCAGAGATATTCGTACAGTATCACAATATCGCAAACGTTAAACAGAATTCAATTTAAAACGAAGAAACTAATTCGATCTCACAGCGAATTCGCTACAACCAATCACGGCATTAAGTAAACAAACAGCAGTTCGCTTTGAACAGCTACAATTGAGCTGAGGTGGCTTAATTCGGCTTTTATAAGTTTTTTAATTATTCAATGGAATATTCTGGTAAAACCTATTTTCTCGCTTTTTATGGATTGGAACAGCAATTATGAGATATTTATTTATTAAATATTAAATGCACGCGGTCTTTTATTTTTACTTTTCCGACATAGATTTCTCTTAAAAATCGTCTGCGTTGCACGGGAAAGTAAAGAAATTTTAATTACAATTCTAAATAAATAGCTAAATAAATACGAAATCTATAACAATACCTTTCATTCATCTCTCAATATCAAATATATTTTATTTAAACTTGTAGTGGACGACACTTAATATTAATATAGTTTTTCGCATATGAAGGAATTTTTAAATTTTCGATTGAAAAATTTGTTTGTATTTTTAAACTTTTTAAATTTGCTTTGTCGTCCTAAGTAGGAACTGACTTTAAAATGTTTTATATTACCTGTTTTAATATTCATAAATTATAACTAAAAGCTTAAGGGATATATAAAAGGTTGCCTTCTTTCCCTGAAACTATCTACAAACCGCATTTTCCCTTGAAACTATTAAACTATTCAACGAAAAACCTAAAATGTACCGATTCTGTTCAAAATTAAATTAATCTTGTGTGGGATCCAAAAAGAGGATGCACATCAGCACATACTTTAACTGAATGAAAATTTTATCTGATTTTTTATTTATTGTACGCAATTAAATTACTTCGGTTTTTATGTATTTACCGCATTTATTTCATTCTATCACATGGCGGACAGTAATGCGCGTAATTAAGTTGTCAACTGTGAACTATATAAAGAAATAATAACGTAATATATAGTGTGACCTTGACGTTCAAAGTGCAGAGAAAAACTATAACCTGTCTTTGAATGATCAGTTTTGCACCTGTCACATAACAGCTTAATGCCTTGACATGTGCGATACAAGAAATACGCTTCTACTAGTCGCTAGGCGGAGCTCGTGTCATCCTACTGTTGCCAGGTTTCACAAACTAAGATTAATGAAGATCAATTGGCAGAGTCTCCGATCACAGTTTTGGCATGCCGGCTATGCGGTGGGCCGAAAATAGATTTTTTCCCTCCTGACCTAACCCTAGAATTCTGTTGAGTAAAGCTAAGTTTCCGTTGCTCAGCCTCGTTGTGTTAAATGCAATATAGCACTGAAGAAGAACTTGGAACTCTTACATGAAACATCAAAACATCAAAACCGTTAAAGTAGAAAGTACGAAATAAATAATCCAAGTTTTTAAAAAGTTGTTTATTCGGTGAGAAAATATAGGCGATGGAGAATTTTTTATTTATTTCGTTAAGGATATATAAAGACAGTAAATCCTGATTCATTGGTGTAATATTGGACATTAATTCAAATGGTTAATACACAGTCACATTCGACGATTAACTTAAAATCACGGTTTAAACAAAGGCAGTTTATAAAAAAGCTTAAGAAAGGAAAAGAACTCATTTCATTATTAATAAAAAATGCTATTAATTACTTGCTGATTCAGTACACTTTTGGAAGCAGAAAACATGAAAAATGTGCAGGGCCCTCACAGGGACACGAATCTGGAACTCTCGATTACACGCTGTGTGTGCTACCGTTACACCACGAAGATATGCTGGAAGGAGAGAGAAAAAGAATCTTATATACTCCCCCTTTTAAAGGGCGACTGGGGATTCAGGGACCCAGTCGCCAAATCCAATGGTGACAAATTATTGTTCACCACTTTTCAGTTCTGGACCACTGTACAGTCATTAAGTTTCTTTAAAGCAGGTGACATGAAATATGTACATTGCGAAAAAGAAGAACAGTTCTATATCTTCCGCTCTACTGAGCCGATTGACGAAATTCAAATTCCGTTTTCCACGTCTCGAAAGCGCGGCACAGGATATGTATTAGATTTATATATAGCATTGCTATAATATAGGTATTTTGTCACAAAATCGGACTTTTTCTGAAATTACAAGCTAATTTCTTTCCATATCTCGATTCTACGAGTCAAATTGTGCCAAACTGCCAAATTTTGTAAAACTCTCATGAGTAGTGTTTAAAAAATTAGCTCTCAGAATTTTAGCTTCTCAGTGTTAATTCAATTTGGTATCTATTTATTACTATCTGTTTTTTATTGTACTTACTTGATTCCTTTCACAGTTCGAAATTTAGGTTCATTCCAAATAAAATTTGCCGGTTTTTTATGATTTATTTTTAAAATTTGTACTTTTAAATAATTTTTATAGATTTTTGGAAAAGCATTTTAAATTATATCCTATACAATTTTTAACATCGATTTAAAGTAGATTTATTTCGAAGTATACTTGAATCAATTAGAGCTTTTTATTCAAAATTTTCGAAGATATACGTGAATTTATATGTTAGTTCGTTTTGAAATTTGGCATATTTGTAGAAAGCAATAATAACATCTAATGGGGTTTGCGCACTTTGCTAAATTATTTGAAAGGAACAATGTGACTTTTTTCCTACTCATTCAAAATGTAAAAAGGTAGGAACGATGTGACTTTTTTTTCCGGTCCTGCATAATGGAAGAGATAGGAAAATATGTTGCCCTGTATTAAGAAGTTCGCCAAGTAAATTATTCTTGGCGCAAACTGATAAAAATTTGCCAAGTGAAATATTTGAATTTCTCGGTAAATTTCGGATCAGATTTTACAAAATTTAATATTTAGCCATAATTTGAGTCGTAGAATCGAAATATGGAAAAAACGGGTTAGCTATTTCAGAAAAAGACCCATTTTGTGTCAAAATACCTATGTTAGAACAATGCTATATATAAATATAATATATAGCCTACGTCGCGCTTTCAAGACATGAAAAATGCAATTTGAATTTCGTCAATCGGCCCAGTACAACGGGAGTTACAGAACTGTCCGTTTTTTTTTCGCAGTGTACAATGCCCTCACACGAGAGAGGCATACTGAAAGAAGGGAGAAAATACCTTATATCTGCATTATTCAAGCGGTTAGCTGAGTCTGAAGAATAAACTTGTTTAATTTCCGAAGTTAAATCACTATTTGAAACACAAAGAATGTACTACAAATAATAAAACATTAAACATCACCAAGAATGAAAATCTATGTTATAAATGAAATTTTAGAGCATCATTCACAAAAAAACTTGAACAATGTTACTGAGTTCAAAATCACTTAAAAAATTAGAAATGTTTTTTGTTCTTATAAAGGGAGGTTTCCTGAAATGTTTTATTGAATGCTACTGGTTTATGACAGTTATTTTCCCATCTATTAATAATAACTTTTGTGTCATAATACTATAAATTTCAAAGTAATTTTTTAATCCATTCTTCATTAAATAAAGTTAATTTTTCAACAGAACCTAGTTTATCTGTTAACTCGTAATTAGAAGTTGGCATTTCTTTGACACATCTTTCACTATTACTGTTGATTATATACTGATGTTTCCGTAACGCTACATAACGTTATCATGCGATTATTATTGAGTGATCTTTATTGCCGTCGAAAACATTATAGCAGCAAGGGTTCTTGAGATTTAAGAATTTTACGCCAGAAAGCTAGCTACGAGTCTAATATTAATATGACTTAGGCATTTAATATAAATTATATGAGAACATTTTTGTGAGGAAAGTTTACTGTTCAGTCCATCACTAATTAAATTAAGCTGAACTTAACATAATAACAAATATTACTTTAAATTGAAGCAGCAAATAATATTAAAGTTTACCTGTTAGTGCTTTTTGTAAATTGTATAGGGGTAGTAAATTTCCTTTCCATTCCAAAATTTTAATTTAATTTTTTGTTTTGGGTCTGGAAAGTGATTTTCAGCTTTGTACCTGTAATAACACAATAACTATTACCATACTTATTTTTATAAATTTATAACAATATACTCTATTTATGTTTTTAGAGCTATAACACTATACTCGGCTTGTGTTTAGAAACAATGAAATTGTTTTAAATTTTCTCCAGAGGCCGAAAAATTTGATAATAATCTAAAGCTTGTTTAAAAGGTTTATGGTATTTGCATTTATCAAGAACCTCCAAAAGAGGTTATAAGAAACACTTTTGTGTTTTTGTAATGGTTTCTTTTATTTATTACTAGATTCATACTTTTGACATTTTGTTTCTGTTTCGATAGAATATGATTTAAAAATTCCCTTTTTCCTTTTTTTACAACTTTCAATCCGTAGTTTAGTTTCTAATTTCTTTAACTTTCTCTGTCGCGGTATGGAACCCACTCATTATATCAGCAACATCGTCACAAAGTTTTTAATGATTTTCGTCTTTCTAAGCAAATGGTGGTAAAAATCTAAGTTCTATCCGATATTTCACTTATATTCACTTTTAGTCCATTAAATGATGCAAAATATTGATCGGAATCAATAGCGGGAACAAAGAAACAAGCACACAAACAGATATTCTTCTATATATGTATAGATTTTGTAAAACTTAATAAATTGTTTGATTAACAAACTCTACGATTTGAAAGCGAGCAGTAGCAACACTTTTCGAAATAAAGCATTTTTATCTGCAACGCGCGAGACTGTTGCCACTTGGAAAAATGAGAGCCCAAATTAGCGCTTTCAGAGTTTTTAATTCATATTTCGGTTGATTAAAGTTTGTAAATACTCGGAATGGCTTTACACTAAATTTTGGAATCTGGAATAATGTATTTAATATTTGGCGATGCTATTTTTATTTCATCGTAAAACTCAGAAATTTTTTTAACAAGCTCTACGATTTGAAAGCGAGCAGTGGCAACAACTTTCGAAAACAAACAGATTTTCATCTCCAGCTTGTGAGACTGTTGCCCACTCGGAAAAATGTGGGCTAAATTGTCGTTCTTCAGAGTTTTTAATTGATATCTGTGCTATTAGCTATTTTTTTGGATAAAAGTTAACGTCGACCTCTTCCAAGACCCATAAAAGAACTGTGGAAAGTTTCGCTATGGTATCTATAGTAGTGAATGAGGTATTAGAAGACAAACAAAGAGACTTTATTTTATATATATATATATA
>KK120805.1:712563-724385 GCA_000611955.2 Stegodyphus mimosarum
TATATATATATATATATTGTTAGGAATTTAGGACTTAGATATGTATTTTTAGTAGAATTATGAGTAAAATTGTAGTATTTCTCTGTGTAATGTAGCGGGAGACAAATTTTAAGAGAAAGCTATGCCGAAAAAGTAAGAATACAGGGTCACATGCATTTAACATTGAGTAACTGGTTATCTCTGTAAATTGTATTGAAAGTGAATAAATTTAATTGATCGCTATATCAGTTGCAACCATAATCCCACACTCTTGTTGTTTTCCATTAATTTATTCCACAAATGGATTTCCGCAAAATATCTACATAGTTCAATAAATATGTCTGCTTATCTGTAACTTCGAAAGTTCTAACTTTCAATGCTATGAAATATCTCATTACTGCCACAATATGGAGAAGCAAAGAAAAAGTGTGTTTTAAATGATCAGTGATTTAACTCTAAAGTGATTAAAATTACAGTGGGTTCACGTTCATCCGTCTGAGTTAACGGTGCTTCAAGTATGTCCGACAGAAAAGTATTGTTTGCACTTGTTTTTCCTTATAACATTTCGTCATTCGAAAATTCATAATTATTATCTTCCTGTGAAATTACTGAGGTTCATTTCCTAAAGAGAAAAAATTATTAAATGCGTTGTGGGCTCTACATTTTGCATGTGACTTTTAGACTGACATTCTAAGGCAACAATCAACGAGTGCAGTAAGCAGCGCACTAGAAGTGGTACGGAACACTAGTATCCCGAAGATATCGTTATTCTGAATCCTTCACAGCGTTTTTAAATTGTACCGTAACATGTTGCAATTAGTCCACCAGCTCTTATCGAATGATAGAGCTAAGAAATATGAATTCGCCAGTTTGGCTTTTCCGAAAATCGATGACAATCAACAATGGCTTGTCAATATCTTGTAGACGGATGAAACTCATTGTTCATTGCATGAAACAGTTAACACCCATAACTGTAGAATCTGTAAACGGAGAACCCACGTGCTATACTAAGGAGCATCTACATTCACTGCGTTTGACTGTTTGGCGTGATTTCACTACGTCTATTATTGCAGGCCATTTTTTTCTTTAAAAAACGTTCCGCAAAAGCTGGCTGGAAGACCTGTTCTGTTGCTGGAAAATGCTACTTACAGCTGCTGCAGGATAAAGTGACACCACACTTACTCGAACATAATGTCGTTGACACAGTGACGTTCACGCACGATGAGGCACCTTTTCATATCACAACCGAAGTGAAGACGTTCCTAAGAACTTTCAACGAAGAGGAATTAATTTAGCCGTGTGTATAGAAATGAGTGGCCCTCTCGCTCCCCAGACTTGACACCACTTTTTTTTGGCTGTGGGGGCTATGCCAAGTCCTGAGTTTACCGAAATAGTCCATATAATTTGGTGCAGTTAAAAGACATGATTCCTTACGAAATCTCTTGCATCCATTCGAATATGTTACTTGGTGCTGTAAACTGTAATCTGTAGTGATGGCGGACATATAGAATACGAGCGATATGCCTGTAAACATTTGCCTGAATGCTAATAAGTGTAACTTTCCCTGAAATGTGCAATGTACTCTCTTACAGCGCCCTCTGTGTACGACAATTTTAACTATTTTTTAGTTTACCAACAAAATCTCCCTTTACTAGATAACGTTTCGCAAACCGCGTTCAATTCTACCAATCCCTTCATTTTTATGAATTTTTTAAATCTTTACAGACTTATGGGACACTTTGTACATGCGTACTATCAACGATTGAGAAAATAAAGTTAGAGTAAGGACTTTTGCGAACACGGTTTATATATGTGAGACATAAAAAATGAAAACAAACTTCTAATTTTAATTTGCTAGTGTCCCGTTTACTTCTTCATTTAATTTAGCTACTTTCCCTCCCTGTCCTAAAATTACTAACTCGTTTATGATGTATGAATCTAAATTGGATCAGTTTCAAAATTAATCTTAATCATGGCGTCTTATATAAAGCGTAGCAATACGGAAATCTCTTATCACATATCAACATTTCAACAAAAAACTTTCTCTCGCTGCTGCTGAAATAGTACTTACTTTCCGCTTTGCCTAGCTGCTATCAATATGCGTCACTATTTTCTATGGGTCGTCTATTGTCTAAAGATATGTTAATCTATACAAAATTGTGTGGTGTTTATCGCACCCATAGTGATATGTGAAGAAACATTTGCATCTTATGTCAAGCAATAAATTATGTCTTGTCTTCGGCCATATCTTTCTGTCAGGGTCATGCTTTTGTGTATTTAGAAATGCCTTCGCTAACTTTCTATTACGCCATCATCTCTGTTTAGTGCAAATGTCGTCTAATTATCAAGATATTAAATTCAACCATCAAGATATATTGCAAAATTTAAAACATAGAAGACCTTCAGTTCAAATGCGTGGGTTTATGTTTTTCAAATATTATCAATATAATTGGTAACCTCAAAGGTCAGAGACTGTCATTTCTAGTTTTAGCCCTATCCATGTAAATCGTCTGCTATCAATTAAGTTCTTTTGGTGTCTTAAATGAGAGATATTATATTGGTTCAATAATAACAGCAACAAGTAAGCTAAGTAACTACGGTTTTCACTCTACGGAAAAAGTTTAGACTTTTAATGAGGAATTTGCCTTTCAAAAACGGAATATAAAATAAATGTTTTAGTAAAGGTCGTATATTTTGAGTTGGGACAATTTCTGTCTCAAGGAAGGATGTATCAACCCTATTCAAGATGCGCTTTGGTTTGACAGTTGATAATTCTATTGCCTCCTCAACGGTGAATGGTGTATCAGTAACATTATTTAAAGCAGGTCATTCCAAAATGCCCTCTTTGTTTTAGTTCTCTTTTATATACACAATTAGGCATATAAAAATATATGACGTGAATGTAAATATAGTTAAAAGTTTAACGTTATTGGTATCCAAATGATAACCAAACAAGTGCTCTAATAAGAAATGACTTTATAAATGTGTTAAAAAAGTAACTTTTTCACATTATATTTTTACTTTTCATGTTGCTAAATATACAAAAAAAATTCCAGATAATTTTTATTGAAAAAATTATTACTTCAATTGAATGTGTAATTACAGAAATAAACTTGAAGCAGGCGAATTTGGAATATTGACAAGGAGAACATTTAATTTTGCTAGAACTGTTCATTGCACCGCTGTTTCAAAGGTAGATAAGCAAGGATTTTAATTCGATTCATACAAAACTGCTTTTAGGCAATTTCTAAACGTACTAAAATAGTTTTAATTACGATCGATAAAATTCCACTCCTCACTTGAAAAGGTTTCATTCAATTGAATACTCGTCTCCAAATAAGTACACACCAATTAATTTTTAGAAAGAAAAGTCCTGATGAAAGGCAAGTTAAAATCTCTTTGTTTTGACTGTCATCCCCTTACTGCAGGTAGAATTTCGAATCTTTTAAAAACACACTTTTGGAATCCTAGTTTAGCAAACAAAAGCCTAAATGATACAAAATCTTTTGTAATAGATGTAATTAATTAGGTTTGTTTTATTAATTCTTGCACCGTTTGCATCTGTTAAAACTGTATTTCAAACGTTTTTTTTATTTTTAATTACTTTCATTTTGAAAAAAGCATGAATTAATTTAACTGCAGTAATATCTAACGATTAACGTAAAATAAATTTTACTGGATAAAACGATAACACTATGGCAGGAAAATCTAGAAAAGGAACTGATCAACGTCAGGTTTAAATTTGTCACCAAAATAATAACGATAATAATGAACCACGTACCATCTGATTACTTATGATAGAAATAACAGCTGTAAGCTAATTAAGTAAACAAATTAATTGAAGGTTTTTAATGCCCATCAAGGTAAAATATGCAATATACAAAACTTTGCAAAACATTAAACCAGTAATCAGTGCCTCCCCTTCTGCTTTAAAAGTTACTCTACATAATTGGTTAGTGATTTGAACTTGCTTCAAGTGCTTTGTACAGCTATGGTAGCGGTGATCAGGATGTTAAGCATATTCTTCTTGAGTGCATTCGTCTTGACTAGCAGAGCAAGGTAATTCAGGCAAATTTGAAACACCGGTTTATATCTTGGCCTTCAATGTTTTTTGAACATCCTAGGATTATCAGCTTTTCGAAATTTCATTCTCCATTTAGATTATTGAGTTATCTTTATTTCCTAACTTTTTTATTAGCCCAAAGTGGTAAATTGCCAAGAAGGAATATTAATTTCATTTTGCGTTGTCCACGATAAAACGATGTTTCATTTTTCAAATTGTTGCCGCCGAATATTAGAATCATGCATTATATTTAAAGAAATTAAAATTTTATTTTCATTTTTTTATTATTTTTAGCAATTTTCCCCCTATTTGCAGTGCTTTTGTGCATTGTTTATTTTGTTAGTGCTATAATTTTCTTTCTGTAAAATCATTCTTCACCATTCGGTTGGAGAAGAAAGATCAAGCTTCGCTGATACAGTTCTTTTATCAGAACGGCAGTAATTTCAAATACGCTGCGAGAATTTTGGTGCTTGTAAGGCTTCCAAAAGGGTTTATGCCGAGACAGGGTTTGAAAACTATGGATTTAAGAGACTGGAACTTATGTGTTGCGAGAATGAGGACCGTGTGGCATAGTTGTTCGTATTAGTATTACAATGATGACACTTTAATAATAATACTTCTAGTTTACTACAAACTCCAAAGCGGAAAATTTCGTATGGCCGACAAAGCAAGTTTACACAAGTTCGGCAAGGAAGTTTGGCACTTTTCTAAAACAAAAGGGAATTTAAATGACTAGAACACAAAGTCATTGAAAAACTAAAGCCGAATTTAAATTTAAATTTTTGGTAAGTATTCATAAAGCAAAGATTAATTTAAATTTGAACTTTTTCAATTTTAAAATAGGTATTGGAAATCATTTGTCCATACTATTAAAATATTGATTTTACAATGTTAAACTTACTCTTTTGGAGTTTTCTGTACGCATAGAAGCAAGCGATACAATGTTCAGCAAAAATCGTTAACGAAAATGTAAGTTTCAGCAATGAATAATATCAACCAGTTATGATATGTCTTAGTCAAAGCTTTTATCTACGCAATAAACATTTGAATCTCAATGCCATTTAATGATGTTCTGAATTTACGCTGCTATGTTCACGAAAACAAGGTGCAAAGCTCTTCATAAATTCACATCAATTCTTCGAAATATTAAGAATAAACTAGAAACGAGACCTCCTATTTAAAAGTTAAATTATGGTTACCGCTCTTATCAATGTGTCTGCCAACTGGAAGAGTAAAGCCCGATGCAACATATTTATTTTGACAGCGCAAGGACAAAATAATGTGGCAGCTTAATGTTGAAGGCTTTCATATGACGTATTGGGGATTTGATATCAATTTGAGCAGAAACTGGAGGGCGAGAAAGAAAGGGAAGTAAAAAAAGAAAACAGCTATCTCAGCGGTTGCTATCGACGACTAGAATTTTAAGGTGGTTGTGAAGCGCATCAACTAGCTATGGGGAGGGGCAGAGTTTTGCTTCTTATGTATCTGCAAGAACTATCTTTCGGGGAATGGAACTCATGATTAATGTTCGCTGACAAGAATGTGGGCTTGAAATACATTCCGTTGCTGACGAAACTGTGATTAAGAGAAACCTTTAGTTTACTATAAATCATATTATAAGGATACAATGGAGTTTTAACATTGGAAAATATTATGAGAAAATAATATTTGATATTTTACATTGTTTTCTGCCTATGAAGACATGCACGTTTAAGTCAACGTTTTTATAGATATGAAATGCTTTCAGGATATTTTTGAAATATATAATTAAAGTTTTACAAAAGATGTTTCCATCTAAACTTGATGAACTCGAATTACCAAATCATAGATTTAAACTGTCAGGTATTAATTAAAATAATAACTTTTATTTAATTAATCATATTGACAACTCTACTACAGTTGATTTCGGCTAATAGTCGTAACATTTAAATAATAATATAAATCATAAGCAGTGGAGTGATGTGATCAATATCATTCGTAAACAACATGTGATTTTCATGAACATTTCTAAACAAGACAAAGATATTTACAATGCTGTGACGACCAATAACATGAGAGGTTTCGAAGAAGCCTTTATAAGCATCTAAAAATATAGATTCCTCAAATAATTTCTCAAAACGAATACAAAATAAGATAAGGATCTGCTTTCAAATTTGAACTTTATTAATCATGTTGATTTTGTCTTCTATTGGACTTTCAGTTGCACTATATATTGTTTGAAATTATAAATAGGAATACGCAGAGGAAATCTTATCTTTTTTGACATTTGTTTCCGGAAATCTCTGAGAGCATTGTATTTCTGATAGCTGTTAATCATTTAGAACTAAAGAATGTTTCTTGTTTGCTGCAAACGCTTCTCGATGTTCTTTTCAAAAGAAATGAATTTCACTGAATGTGTTCTTTTCTTTTTTTTTCTTGGGAAATATATTTTATTTAGAACATTCTCAGGAATCAAAATAATACTTTAGAAAAGACGAACTAAAATATTTCATTGTAATTCTTTGTAACCCTTGAAGATATTTAAACTTTTCTATGTCAAAAAAACTTTAAACCTGAACTACGTAACTCAGATAAGCACTGTAAGCATTGTGACACTGCTATCACATGTATAGATAGATAGACGAATAAATAGATAGATAAATAGAGGTAGATAGATAGTAAAATACCTTTATTTAATAGATATAAAATACCGTTATCGTACATGTTTCCGGTGGGGGAATTATAATACTGTTACGTTTTTCTCTTCTTCTTCTTCGTACGTTAAAGGGTTCGTGGATTTGGAGTGAATAACAGCGACACTACTTGATGAAGTATCGAAACAAACTTTATTGGCCAGTATGTTTCAAGACAGCTTCAAAATCACGCTTACAGTTGTCGAAGAACTACTATAAGCACGCTGAGACAATCAGCGACACAGCCTCCAGCCTATCAGGTTATAACGGTGAAGACAGCTTCACAACAAAGCACCAGATTACAGTTCCCGACTCTGCTCGGTCGTTCTCGGAACTCCACGTACTCTCGAGACTCTCCACGCTAGAACTCGCGATGCACTCGACGATACACTAGAGTACATCTTCCGACTCCGTTCAGTCATTCCCACTAAGATAAAACACTAAGATAAAACTCGACGATGCACTGCCTCGCGATACACTAAGAGACACGGCTCGATGTACTCGACGACCAACTCGTCACTATACTATGCAGTGATTTCGCAATGACTTTTAGCTGACTCGCACTGACCCAACTGACTCACACCGATTCAACTGACTCGATCTCCGCGTACCAGCAGGGTTTATATAGCTTTTGGCTTGTGTTCGAGAACGTCCTGGGCTAAACTAGTAAGAATTCGTTCCAAAAGGTTCTCCATCCGTCTATGGCATATGGCCAATTTTGTCGCCAAACGACAGATTTCTCGCCAAATGTGGCAACCCTGCCTTCCCTTGCTATTTTGAGGCAACCTTAAACCTGCTTTGCGGAGAAGCTATGTTACCGCGCCTGGACATTTCGTAACAATACATAAATTGCTATTGCAAGCAAGCACTACAAGTGCGAAAACTATTGGGTCATCGGAAAAGTCCGAAAGAGCTTAGCCTTCTAGTTGCGCTTTGTATTTCGTCGAGTTTAACGTTCTTAGTAGTTTGAAGTGTAATTCTTTATTGTAGTCTGTGTTACGAGAAGAGCTGTACGCGTATTTTTGTGCATGCGCATTTTTCTCCTGTCTGCAGAACAGTTGAACTACATCTAAGCTATATGTTCCTGCATGCTTCCTTTCAAAGATAATGAATATTCCTCTCATTAAGTATGCATTTTTTTCTATTAATTACAGTAGTTACTATCCTGCCATTACATGCTTTTTGTAATTTTGTCCCATCATTTCTCTCTGAATGCGCTTTTAAAATAGTTTCTGTTTTCTGTAAAAATACTAAATTTTTCTGCAGTTTGATACCATACTTAATATTTACTGTAAATTAATCTTTGTATCTGGAAGTATCTACTCCCCACCCGCTATTTTAATACGGATGATACTGTTTTATTATGCTTTTATTACGGGTTTCATAACGGTGAGGCATAATTGTTTTATTTTATCATTGCTTGTGAAAGTATTTCTCAGCATAGTGACTTTGCTTACAGAAAAATCACCTTTACAGTAATTTTTCTCACCAACGTTTGCTAAATGCAAAACAAATTGTGGAGTTTTGTTTATATAGCACTTTTTGAATTATTCAAAATTTCTTTTTATTCGTGGTTTATATAACTTATATTTCTATTTTAATTATACTTTTTAAAACATTACAGTGTGCATCTCTTTGTAATGAAATTTATATCTATATTGGCTGGTGTACTTTACAGATGCTGCACATTAAATTCCTTTCAGTTTTAAAAATTTAATTTTTTAACTTCAGTAGATAGCTTAATCCGCAAAATCTATGTCTTCCTCCTTAATGGCATCGCTTCCGTCTCCGGGAATTTCTTGTCAAACTATTGCACTGACGCATTTATTACAGCAATATGAGATGAATGAAATCAAATCTGCGATTATTTCCTTCCTTTTAAAATCTTTTATTTTTTTTCTCCTCCAGCAGGACAAACGGTATCCTTGAAAAAGGTGCTTGTCCACCTGTTAAGTCCAAGTCCTGCTGACGATTCTAATCATTTCTTATCACCCCAGGTTATGTTCCACGTAATCTGTCTTCGCAAGAAAATACGAAAGAAAAATTCAAGTAAAAATCTGTACAGGGAGCAACATTTTGAAGGAGGAATGGGAGCAACAAGCTGGATATGAGGCATTATAACTGTATACAAACCGATTAATCATTTACACAAGGAATTCTTCGTGTTACTGAATTGCTGTCATTCATACTATAAATACGTACATAAGTACACGGGTATACATACATCTTTTTAAAGTACACAGGCTAATCAAAAATATGTTGAATTGGGAATCTTTAATACAAATATTCATATATGAATTTTGCTACAAATATTATAAACAGTTACATGTATATATACTGAAGTTGATACCCTTAGTGCAGTTACACAGATATTTCACAGATATTTCTACGCATTCATGTAACATATAAATATTTATGTGATTGCAATAAGTATGTACAAGTTTGGGAAGTATGTACTGATATAAGCACTGGAAAATTTCGACATAATATACACACATATGTATATATATATATATATGTACTTGCTTCCGATGTGGGAATTATAATACATAAATTGATATTACAAGCAAGCACTACAAATAAGTAAAGAAGTAAAACCCGTTTCACTGATACATCACAGACATATATATGCATGCTAATACTGATACTGTTAAAGCGTAATTCACATGTCGAAGCACTAATACAATAAACTGCAACTCATGGACTAACCTGATGACGTAGGAAAACATGCAAGAATTGAGAATGTATGTAAATACAATTCTATGTAAATACAAGAAATTAGGATGGCTGTTTGGCATGCAACTATGCAATGCAGTGGAATCGTACATGGTTATCAGAATTCTTTTAAACTCTCTTAGCAATCTCAAAAAACGGCCAAAAACAAGCAGAATGAAACAGATTGCAGCGAATTGTAAAGATCTGCTTTTCGCATCCATAAGAATTTAACAAGTCATGAGCTTGTTGCAGCTCAAACAAAAGATAACTTTCTGAAAGCAAATCGAAGAAATTTACCTTAACAGTAGATACTCCACTTCCAGAGATTCTCCCAGCAAAATAAAACAATTTTTTTTTATTTATAGAGATAGACGCAGAAGTGAAACAGATCCAACTCACCACACATCCTTACGAACAACATACGTCTCCTCTAAATTACGTTTTATATATTGGTGTATAAGACCAAAACAAGCCCTGCATATAAAATTAAAATAACTGTGTAACGGAGATCTCCAAGCTTGTGTGAAGGTACGAGCCTCAATACCAAAATCTCAGCGTCTTATAATTTTTCACGTAATCTCTCCAGTTATCTCAAGGAGTATTAAACAAGAAATTCCTCCGTAACTTCGGATTGCTTCTCGATAGTCTTCCAAAAACATTCTTAAGGTGTTCCAATAGCTTAAACAACTGGCTCGTAGATATATTCCGTCCAGAAACTTTCGAAGCCTTTCCGATAAAGTTATTCATAGCATTCAATTAGTGCATAGTAAGCGGCTACCTTTCGTATCTCAATGCTTCTACTATAAAAATATCGTTCCTTGTAGCAACAATTGCAAATATTCGCCCTATGGCTATAATTGTATAAGTGTGGAGAATAGCCTACTTACAAAATTACAAAAACTTAGTGTAAAGTACAGTAATTGTCATACAAATAATGAAAGAGCTGTAAGGTTCCTCACTTTTATTCTGTCAAATTGAGTGACGAACAACCTAGTGAACTGCTGAGCGAATAATCGTTTAAGTCCACGAGCAGAAACGTAAACTCAAGAAGAGTTAAATACCCTTTATTTGCTCAAAATAAGATTAAGAGCGGGCCCCCTTCTTAGGGCGTACAGCAATGCCACCTCTTGGGTTTAAACTCAAAATGTAAGAAATAAGAACTAACTAAAGAGATTAAGCTAACACAATTCTAAAATAGTTGGCTCATAATATTATATTATCCAGAGAACTATCAAAAGGTCCGCAATATGGCCGAGCGTAGTAACAGCTTAGAGAGACGTAGCCCAAAGACAAACGCGCTTTTCAGGAATCCTAACTCTCTTTCTCTCTCGAAGTCGGTAGGCAGTTGTAAATTGAAGCTAGAAAAGAAATAGAAAAGAAGCATTAAATTAAAATAACTGATATAAAATTTAAATATACCTTGCAGAGCAAGCAGCAGCTTTCAGAAGATCAAAGGAACAAATGACAGAGGATATTCATTCTAGGCAGTGGGTTTCAGTCTTTACATTTTATCCAGTACTACATTCAACAATAACAACTAATGTTTTTCCTTACAATATATCAATAGTCCACCCAGTTCCAACTCGTAAAATCAATTCTCATCTAGCGCTGTTCTTCCATACTTCGTAAATTCTTCATCTAAGACTCCTCCAGTGCGAATTTCCTGCCAACAGCATGGAACGAATACTTTAGTTTAGGAGACGTGATGTAAGCAGGTATTTTAGGTCATCAAGATACATATATTTTCTCATCTAGACAGCTAGAATTCCAAACTTATCAAAAGTGCTCCCGCTCAAAAAGGCAAAAGGTCTCCGCAAGCCCTTGTAATGTACTACTATTCTTATCTACCTTAATTTTCCGTTGCCATGTCTTTGGAAATTACTGGAAAAGTAATTTACTATGATCAGTCTACGCAAGCCCTTTCTATTGAACTGGAAACTTCGAAAATTAGACACAAATCCCTGAATAAACCTGTGAACAGCGGGTACAATATAACAGGATAATTGTAACAGCCACATTTCGCTTTGACGTGCATCAAAGGAAACTTACAGAGAAAGATTCTACTAGGGTAGATTAGAGGTAATAATATAAGGGTCTTATACTCAAAGAATGTTATCAGCTTCCTCAAAAGCAAGAGCAACAGGCTATCCGGATATTTCATTCGGAATACTCAAACCTTTTTCTTTTGTTCAAGATTGCAAGTTCTTGAAAGTAGAATCTGCCAGTAAGCTCAGATATATCTTCTTTCCTCTAAGCATGAACTCAGCAATGAGAACCCAAATGTGCTGTAAACGGCATATGATAGAACTTCCAAATTAAAACATTAAGAGAGGTCAAGCACAAAGCTAAATCTTTCATGCTCTTAATGTAATTCACTATTCAAAATTGCAGCA
>KK120805.1:724484-740836 GCA_000611955.2 Stegodyphus mimosarum
GAAAGAAGAAAAACGATAAATATCACAATGTTTGAGTGTATTGTGGAAGTCGAAAAATTATAAAGAAAGCTAAAACATAAACTGTTAAATAACTTGATAGATACTGCAAATAACACTTAAGCACAGTCGAGTTAAACCCTTGGAAAAAGATGAAAACCATATTACACGGAACTAGGAGGCCAACATTAAACACTACCGTTCAAAAGACGGAACATAGCTTCAAAATAAGCCTTCATCACATTACTCCTGAACAAGGTACGGCATAATTACATAGACTCACATACGAAATGTTCTCAGTTTGCCGTAGCTAACAGCAACTGGATTTCGAAGCATGATTGATAGAATGAAACATTCTTCACAATAGCTTCATGCCACATGTTATACATCAAGATAAAGTAAAACATCAGCATCTTGAAACAGTAGTCAGTAATTTTAGGCTTTCTCATTAAAAATATGCTTCCTTTTTCCACGAGGTTTCTCAAAGAACAACGCCTTTCAAATAGAAAACACTGATACCAGATTTAATGGATAAGGTAATTAAAAAACTATTAATTGTATAATTGTGGAGAAGAGAACAATGTTTTTTTCTTCATAGAGATAGACGAAAAATGAAACAGATACAGCTCAGCATACGTTCTTACAGACAGCACACGTCTCTTCTAAATCACGTTTTAGTTATTGGTTTAAAAGATGAAAGCATGTCCTTCATATAAAATTGCAAGTACTGTGTAAGGGAGATCTTCAATCTTTGGAGAAGGTACAAGTCTCACTACCAAAATGTCAGGGTCTTATAATTTTCACGTACTATCTCTAGTTATCTCAAGGAACATTAACCATAAAAGTATTTCTCCCGCCTTCTTAACATGCCTTCGGGGTGTAATGGCCAGCACATTCGGTGCGTATTCGAAAGGTCGAAGTTCGAGTCCCGGCAAGATCATTGCTCATTTTTCATCGCTTCGGCTTCAAAATAACTTAATGTCTGTACACTGGCGATCTAATTAAACACAAAGAATGATTTTCTACCACCAGGATGTGGCGACTGGGCCCCGTAATCCCCAGTCTACCTTTAAAAGGGGTAGTGTATAAAGTCCCGCCTTTTCTTCAGCCTTTTTAGCATGCCTTCATGGTGTAACGACCAGCACACTCGCCGCGAAAGAATATTAATAAAAACATAATATTTGAAAATTCATTCTGAATTAAGCTGCTGTAAAATACGGTTTGAGGAATGAGCGTTTGATCACAATCAAATGAAATGAAGTCAGAATTTAAGAAATCTTTCATCGCACCAACATAATTGTCCTTACAATATTTGGAAAATGTATCTTATATCGATACTAATATCACTTAAAAGTCAATGATATTATTTATCATAATAAATATGGTTTCAAAATCTATTGATGCACTGAAGAGACTCCGATTCCCTATACACTCATGTCCATAAATTAAGGATAATGCAAAATCAGGCAAAGGAAGAGATAGAAGCAGAGCAAATTTGACTTTATTGTAAAGCTTATTTATTAAGCAAAAGATAAAGAGCAAAAAAAGATGCTATATGTTTAATATTATTAAAACAATTAGCGATTTTTTCTCCCTGGAGCAAATTACAAAAAAAACCTATTTACAAAAAACCAATATTACATGGTTGGTATGATTGTTAATACATTGTTTGTCTCCCAGACGATGCAATACAGTCCTTACAACGCCTAGGCATGCTGAGTATATAATTAGCGATCTGATCTTGAGGGATATTACACCACTCAAAAAGTAATGCTCTCCGAAGTTCCGGTAGACATGTGGGAAGAGGTTGACGGGCTGCAACTCGTCGGCCAAGCATGTCCCACACGTGCCCTACTGGATTCAAGTCCGGTGAGAAAGCTGGCCAGTCCATACGGGTGATATCCTCCGATTGAAGGCATTCGCTTACGATGTTTGCACGGTGAGGACGGCCGTTGTCATCCATAAACACACATTGTGCGCCCATGGCGCCCCGAAACAAACGTGCATGATGTTCCAGAATGACATCCGGAGAGATTTGGCTTGTCATGGTTCCAATTTGAACATGCAGGTCGGTTCTGGAACCCAGAATAATTCCACCCCAAACGCACTCCTGCACCACCGAAACGGTGTCGTTCAATGACGTTTTCTTGGTGGTCACGGGTATCTGGTGCTCTCCATATGAAAGTTCGGCGAGACTCAGACTGCAAGCTAAACCTGGACTCGTCGGAAAACATCACACAAGCCCACTGTTGCGGTGTCCACAATGCATGCTCTCTACTCCAGGCTAACCGCAGTCGACAGTGAGTTGCAGTAAGTGGAACGCGTCTGACAGGTCTACGAGCATATAGACCAATCTGGGCTAAGCGTTTGTACAAGGTCTGCCTTAAAATTGTCGTACCAGTGGCTGAAGAGACCTGACGAGACAGGTCTGAGGCTGTGCTCCGCCTGTTTCGTTTGGCAATAACTGCCAAATACCGGTCCTCATTCAGAGTTGTAACTCTGGGGCGACCTGTGCTGTAACGTATGCTCACATTACCATCATCTTGGAATTGTTGCCAAAGCCTGGAGATGACACTCTGGGCAATTCCAAGTTCGTCTGATACTTCCAGTTGAGTACGCCCACATTCCAGACGGCCGATAATTCTACCACTTAAAAAATCATCCAAATGCGTCCTTTGTGTCATAACTATTCGGTTATTGCACTGAAATGCTTATAAAGCGCCTGCAAACAATTTTAATTCTTTGCCTGTATTTCTTATATATCACTCTCTTACACTCTCGTCATTGTGACGTACCATCGGTGTCATCTAGTTACTTCCTGAAATTTGCATATGATTCTTGAAGATGTGTGTAGTGATTCTACGGTTGATATATTTATTTTAGAGTTCGATTTCCGCGTGATTCCGAATTATCCTCAATTTATGGACATGGATGTAGTAGTTGAGCATTCCAAATGAGTGATAAAAAATAACGTTTCCTAATGATATTGTAATACATTTCTAAGTCCAAACTGTCTTAAGAAAGGAATATCTAGTTAACCACGAATGTTGCTAAAACAGTTTTTCTGTTTTAGGAAACTGCTCAGACGGCTTCTTCTTGGAACAGTTACTGCGGGATATAACAGCTAAGAAAGCTTTCGGTTTTTCCAATGAGAATTTGCACACATAGACGATGGTACACAAGGATGGTTTTCTATTTATAATAAAATGTAGAAACAGAAAAACATTAAATAATTTACGCAAATAACTTCCTGAAATAATTCTACAATTGGAAAAGGAAATATGCATGTAAAATTACAGCTGGAAAACGCAGGCTCTCTTTTCTTCACATTTAGAGCCAAGACGCAGTCAAACAATAGTATATTTAACTGGAGATGAAAAATTAAAATAGTCAAATCGCGATTATATCGGTGTTTTCCTAAGCTTCTTGTGTTCTTTACGGGTACTTAAGTTCAAATTGACAATAATACTTTCTTAATATTGCATGATTGTGAAGATAATGTAGTAAGTAGTTATGTGAAAAAACAATGCATGTTTAATTTTTTTTTTCAGTTTTCTCTAAATTTTCGGGTAGAATAAATATTTCAGGTAAATTAAATAATTTTCATATGTAAAATTAACTTTAGATTCATCAAAAGTTACCCATAAATAAATTCCAGTGTCCCAATCCGTTAATAAAATAAACTCGAAACGGTGCATACCGTAAATAGGAATTTCAAACACGTATGAGTAATTAAGGAGTTTTGGAGCCCAAAAATCTTCAAAAAATAGTGATTTGGGATTTTTGCCTTTTCAAATTTTCTACACATTTATTTTTTTAAAATACCATACTTTAATTTCTATGAAAATTGGAATTGTAAAAAATCGAGTTTTAATTTACCATTTATTTTATGCTTTCATAAATGAGGATTTTTACATGAATATGCGTTTTTCTCCAAATGTGATTTTTTTTAAACTTGATGTATCTTTTCTCAGGAATTATTCCTCACAGATACGTAAAATGTTAATGCATTACTTATTATATTTCCTAATATTTACTGGAACGAGCGTTTTGTGATAAAATAAGAATTTTTTTTCAGAGAAAAGCATTAAATTTTGCTACGCTTAACACTATACTCTATAAGTTACACTAAAATTCAATGTGTTCCAAAAGTTCATTTCAGTATAATCAGATAAGTGCACTTTAATTACACAAACAATTTCAAACGTGTATCTACAGCAGATTTTGAGAAAAGGTAGCCCAGCTCAATATTGAAAGTAGAAAAACTAAACAAGTTTTATTTTGCAACCATTCCCTCACAGTTGTTTGACTAATCTTGGACTTCTGTTAAATATAAATTATGAAAACCAATCAAGATCTAAAATTTGCTTCCCAAAATTTTCCTAACATTCCTAAAAATCATGATATTCCTAACTGCATTTATTTATGAATTCTTTTCAATTTTTCTTTCGAAGTATAATCGCATTTGTAATGATGTAATATTTGCTTAACGGGGATCCTACAAACAATTGGATGTTTACGATTAGAGAAGCTTCATAAAAATCAAGAAGCTTTTCAAGCCACCGTTTCTCAAATGGCTTCGTGCAAGCATCTGCTTTATTTTTAAGAAAGTCTGCAGTTAAAATAGCATTGAAAGAGTAAAACGAATTCCTTATAAAAAAGTAAATATATCATACTGTTTGGGGATTTGCAGGCAGAGGAAACTGAGACAGTAAAGGAAGTATATAATTTTTGTAACACTGAATTACCTGACATTTATTTCTTTGCGTTGTTTCTTGCTTTCGTCAATCTATTTGAGGGTATTTTTTCCAATTCAGCTTGCAACTTTGGAATCATATTTTGTTTCAGGGAGGTAAATGCCTGATCAGAAATTGGTATTCTGCTGAAACATATCCCTTGAACACTTCTTTTGAAAGCAGATAGTCCGTACATAAAAGATAAGGATATAAAATTTCATTGATCTTTACCAATTCTTCTGTGTTACGAGTACAGAATAAGTAATATTGAACTGAAAATATCCATACATAATATTATCAGTTTTAGAGAGAATACTGCATTTCTATTTATTTTTGATTTCATCGATTTTTTTAAAATTTCTAGCATAAAATTTTAACGGATTTTTTTTTTCTGTTACGATTTTCTTTTCCTTATTGATCCATCATTAAAAAAGAAGCATATTCCCTAAATGTAATAGAATTTTATTAATCTGCTCATAGGTTTTGAAAATGCGAAATGATACTTAATAAAACAAAATGTTTATCAGTTCTCTATGTATGTCAGAAAGTGTAATGATACTCAAGAATGGTAGCACTACCCTTTCAAATTTTTAAATGTTAGTTTTTACGAAACTGTTGATAGATTCAGCTTCTGTTATATAAACCCAGTTACCGCTACTATTTTTGTTATCAGTTTTATTTCTCTTACGTTCAAGTCTTTAACAGCGAAGACGCCCGAAAAGTCAATGCATTCAGACATCAGCAGGTCACCTAAACCCTTGCTTCGATTTTCTACCTTTTTCCTCATCACGTGTTCGGGCATGGCTCAGTGGTATTCGTAGTTTTTAAATACCAATCATTCTTTTGAAGTGACTCTTATTTGAATGCACCTTTTGCTTACGGGCGTTTCAGATGTCTGAAAGGAACAGATTTTAATCTCTGTCGTTGCGAAAGGCTTAATTTTTGTTTTATGAAAAGTACATTTCTAGTATTACTTATTTCTAATATTACTTGTTTCTACTATTTTCAATTTCTAGCATTTTTAACAATTCAAAATAAACAGGTATAAAAAATGGTGATTTTATAAGAAGTATAAAAATCTTCAAGAAGAGGGCAAAATAGTGCTATAATAATGCCAATTTTTATCAGTTAAATTATATACTGACGGCAATTATACTGATATTACATGTATTAGCAATACTTAAAAGTTAAATTACAGTATTATTTAACAATTAAAATTCAAGTATTTCTGCCAAAAACGAATATGAAATCATGCGTATGTGAAATTATGGCGCTACCATGGAATAATGTTCGTGACTTACGACGAAGCAAGTTTTCCAGTTCAAAAAATGTATCCAAACTTCGGTTACTTAGAAGTCCCTTTAACGAATTATAGTCTAAACTGTAATTTACGCTGAAATTTTGTACGATTATTCACGGTTTGAAAAAGTGATCTTTACTTTTTGAAGGTTGTACCTGGACTATCATTTGACGTAATTTTAACAACCCAAATTAGAAATTTTAGTTTTAGAAATATATAGTTCCAAATACCTTGTTGGGTAAATGACAGAACTGTAAATATTTTACAGCTTTTAATTTAGAACAAAAGTTGAGGTTTAAATACATGTTAAGTATTTAATACTCAGGACTTTTAAACTTTAATTCTTAGACTTATGGTGAATACTTTAGCGACAGTGTAGCTTAAATAACTTAAGCCATTAGGTTATAAGGTGTAATTTAGTTTCTTTAGTTAGTTATTTTATGTTAATTTGCTTTTCTGTCCTTCATGTTTCCCATTTTCTTGCCAAAATATAAATTTCTAGCTCGCCTGTATTCAAATTAGGCAGAGAGGCATTTCTGTTTCGAGTATTTTTAAATAATTCAAAATAGCCAGACATAAAAATTGCATCCACACTTGGTGGTTAGAGCATAGAATCAGAGCGTGTGTCATAGGCTGCAGGCCACGCTGCTATTTGATTCTCCTGAAAGCAGCATTCTTCGGCGTTGCGTTATTCCCGCTATTTAGACTTGTCAAGTCGACCTTAGAACACAGCCTAATTGCGGATAGTCTGTCTGTGTAGCCGTTGGACTAACTTGATTTTATTTAAGTCAAATTCATTATTTTTAAGCCATAAGTGATGTTTATTCTGTAAGCCCGAGTGATGCCTTCTGTTGTCATTTAATTGAGACAAATAAAAGTGTCCTTTATACCCTTTCTCAGTCTTTGTGGTACTTTTGAAGATATAGTGATAATTCAGTTAAGGTCACAGAAGCTTCGTACATTTGGTGCTGCCAAAGAACAAGAGACTTCATAAGGTTAAGGGCAGGATGTCTGCTGAAAATATAGTAGAAATAACAGCACGGACGAAAACGTCGTGGAAAAAGCAACTCAAGGAGAAAAAATATAAAACATCAATGGGTGAAAGAAAACATCATAGATCTAAAACATCGTCATCCAAAGTAATGGAGTTTAGAAACTTCGCAGCTTTTAAAAAACGGCGTAGAAAGTATCATTTAAAAACATACAATTCGTACAAAGCGAAAGGTAACACCTCATACATGTGATTTCAGGTTTTAAACGTTTTTAAATGCATGTTCGCCCTACTAATCAAAATATATAAATGGACTAAATAATTGATGGAATTTATGAATAATTAACTACATTTCTATTAACTGCTATACTTATCAGTCGTTTTCTCTAAAAATTATTAATTAATTAAAAAACATGAAATAAATCATCAAAACATTCCTTGCTCCTTTTAGCGCTAACAAATCATTATGTCAACATGTATTTAAAACTTTTAAAATACGAAAACATATGTCTGCGATATTATCAACTTACTCTGATTTCTAAGTGCTTTAATTTTAACATCGATATTTTCTACAGCAACACGCTTTAAAACTGGGAAGTTTTGAATTACTTTATTTTTCCCGCTTATGTTTTACAACTGCGATGCTTTCACCTACACTCTTTTGTATCACGATGTCCTTCTCTTATGTAGCTTTGTCTGCGATATTTTCCCTTCTAACCTAAGTAACTGATATTTAAAGTTTCTTTTTCTTAATCTTATGAATAAATTATGATTATTAATAAATTTGATTATTAATAAAGGATTATGATAAATATCATTTGATTATTAATAAAGGATTCTGATAAATATTTATTGTTTTTAATTACGAAATTGACTAAGTATATTTAAATATAAATGTGTTAATCCAAATTTCTTCTTTTCTTTCCATCGTTACAAATACCTCTATGCTAATACTCTAATACTTCCTACATTGAAGCACTTAACTATAATCTCTTTATTATTTAATTAAGTAATAGTATTTTTCTAGAATTAGAAAACCGATATTTTAGCCATCAGTTATTTATTGCTTATGAGTAAACTGTCGTCTATCTATCATAACATTATAGGAAATAACATACTTTTTCTTTTACACAACTAAGTTATAACACTTATGAAATAAATAAACAAATGTAAAACAGCACTGCAAATGGGAAATTCTAGATTGACAATGAAATTCCAAAAAGCAAACACTGCTGTTTAGTCTAAAAACGTTTACAAAAATTTGACAGGCAGGATACAAAGAATTGCTCCAAAACTTTCTGAAGTATCTTCTGCTGGACATCATGAACGCACTCAAGAAGAACATGCTACCTTCATCGCCACTACCGCAGCTGCCGAAAGCGCTCTAAGCAACTTTGAATTGCTTTAAATAGATCCTAAAATTGCCATGCCCAGTCGAAATTAAGTTACTTTAAAATCTGTCGAAAATTTATCAACTTTTATTCCGTAAAAAAATTGTAAAAAAACCCTTTTCGTCCATTATGCTTTTGATGATGACGTTAGATATTCTCTGTTTTCCAAATACAGATACCTTAAATTCTAGTAAAACGCTTCTAGTGAGAAACAGGAATACAGAGATTTAAGTTAATCTGAAGTTTAGTGACTAGCTTTAGCATCAGCCATCTCATTTCCAAAATTTCCACAGTGTCGAAGAATTTAAGCAAAATGAACGTCGATACCAAGATCTTGCATGGTCTTAATAATAATCTGAATTTCAACGAGAAATCCATATCATACACTTATTTTCTGTAATAACTGTAGCGAAGGAAGAAATTCACTATGTATTAAGACGCTTATTTATCTCAAACCATTACAAAAATCTTGAACTTATTTCATAGCAAATACTTTCGTCTAAGAATAAAACTGGCTTTGAAAGTTTATTTAAATTAAATCATACTTTTATGTAATCTCTCTCAGTACTCTTAAAATACTGTACTTCGTATAAAATTAGATAATTTGAAGGACTTGAAAGTTCTATTACAATTTTAAGACACTATGACATTTTGACTCAAATCCAGTACTATTTATGGTATTTGTATTCCATTATAGAATTAAGCTGTTTGTATTCAATAAAATCGAGCAACTGTGGGAGGTCTAAATATATAAATTGCACCTTGTTTTAGAAATTTTCTTTTAGGACTTTACTTTCATAAGTGAAATAATAACATTGTTTGCATAACGGTTTATGAAGTATTTATATCGAAATATAGAAAGCTATCCAGTTTCAAACTTCTCTTTTCATTTATTGAAATGCTGGAGGAAAATATGCCGGGTAATCATTCAGATGGGCTATTAAACAACGGAAATATCTTAACGGAGCAATGTAAATAAATAAAAGGGAATTTCTCGAATGAAATATATTGTTTTTACCTCCAAATCGGTACTTACTTCAAAACGCTGTCAAAAAGCGGCCTTTTATCTGAACCATATTGCATACTTCGTGACATAATGCCCCAAGACACTTATTTCACAAACATGGTGCACTTACACTGTAGCTTATCATTGTTCGCATTTTTGATATTTATGTTCCGTTTTATGAAAGTTTTTATTAGAATTTATTGAAGCGAATAGAATTCTTAAGAACAGCTGGTGCTTCAATGGAATTGTTTTAAAACGCCAATACATGTACATGATAATATGTTTTCTTTAAAGCATGCAAATCATTCCATACCGAAAGAAGCAGGTGTTAGGACATTTTCTTGCTACAGATATTTCTATTTGGAAATGTGACGAGATCTGTAATTAACCTGTAATAGTCCATAATAGACCACCATTTACATCTCAATATCAAAACAATATATTTTTATAAAAAGCTATTTGCTTGAATGTTTCGAAATATTAACTTATTTTTAATTATAAAAACTAAACTAAAGGCATCAAGTCAAATTTAAAGTACTTACAAAAATTTAAACTGATAAATTCTTAAACGGTATACTGCATTTACTTTATATGCAACAAGTTTTCTTTATCTTATTCAAATCTAGTTGAAAATGTGGTATGAATTTATTTGCCTTTTCTTTGGAAAATCTATTTTTGTTCTTTGTTCTATATTCTATGCCAAATACATTTTTGTTTGTTTTCTATGTTCTATGCCAAAAAGCGTTTTTTTTCTTGTTAATTGGTAGCAATAATGTTATAATATTTATGACTTCTGAAACATCTTTTAATGCATTCTTAAACTAATCCAAGATAACGTTCTTAATTATTTTTATAACAAAAACAGAGAATCTAAAGCATTTCGGAATTACTTTCGAAGGTTTTAGAATATAGAAAGCTTAATGCAAAAAAAAAAGAAAATACACGAATTAAAGAAACTGTATTAAAGCTTTCGCATTAATGACACTTTAAGTGGGCCGACATTCATAAAAGTATTTGTAGCACGTATTTTAATTGTGGCATTTTCATGTTGTTAGGAAACTAGAAAACGTATCATGAAACACGTTTTTATCGAAACTCGTTTTATTTATCATGAATCAGTATCAATATATCGGTGCAAATCATACAGATTTAATGGTGAAATTCTTTAAAAACATTTTTTTAAATGTCAGATAGCAAATTAAAAACGATAATATGTAGCAAAGTAGGTTAATTGATGACATTTAGTTAATGAACTGAATTTGAAAAGAAGCTTAAAGTAAAATGTGTAAATTGTAGAAACGTCAATATAATTTCAATGGGCATTAAGATAAATTACATATTAATAAATGCATTTACTAACAATAACATGAGTTATGTGAAGTGAAATAAACACCTGAGTTCCCGATGAATGCATTGCTTTCTGCTCTCTTTATAAATAAGCTTAAAACCATCGTGACATATGTTTTGCATAATGAATGAAAATGACAAAAAGAAAGTTCAGAATTGAAAATCGTTGTAGTGGAATCCTTTTATATAGTATAGTTCTCAAATTGAACAACTGTATCGTTTATCGTTAGATACGCAATGTATTATAACAGTCCGGGAATAACATAGTCTTACATAATAAAGTAGTTGCATTTCTAAAATTGGGGACAAAAATTACACCAGTATAATATCTTACAATATTTTGATACTTCTCATAACAATAAATTATGATTTCCTTTGCAATCAGACAACAATAGCATACAGTTTTCTGTTGACATTAGATACAATAGATAAAAATTAGAACTGGATAGAAATTAGATAGAATATTTCGAGATGTAAATAGGTTTCATAGAAAATATATATGTCTCATTCAAGAGAATTGAATATAGCAGTTTTCCTTACGTAAAATTAATATATATGATATTAATTAATTAGTAACTCATTTAAAGAAATTACATATGGCTGCAACGAAAGTTTTCCGCCGAAAAACGTTCTTAATAAAGTTAAAAAAACATGAAAGTAGTACTTTTAGTGCGTGTAGTAATCACCACAAAAGTGTATGATTTTACGCCAACATTTTGGCAATTTTTCAAAGCCTTCGGCGCAGAAATACGGTGGCCACAAATCCAAAAACAGATCAACCTCATTTCGGACGACCTCTGCAGAATGGAAGTTAGCACCAGCAAGATGTAGCTGCAGATGTAAAATATGGTAGGTGTGGAGAAAGATTCTATTCGAATCCGTACAGAGTTCAGCCGGTGAATGCAGACAAACGTGGCCTTGCATTATATTGATAGAACATTACCTTATTGAATATTACCTTATTAACTTATTGAATATTACCTTATTAACTTATTGAATATTACCTTATTAACTTATTGAATATTACCTTATTAACTTATTGAATATTACCTTATTGAATATTACCTGATTACCTTCTTATTGCCTTATTGAACATTATTTTATTGCTCAGTTCGACATTTTCCCTTCATAGCAGCATTAATACGGACTAGCACATGGCTGTCGCCCTTACTGTCGAGGGTTTTACCCTTTTCCAGATACTGGATAATACCACTGCAATCTCACCAGATACAAAGCATGGTCTTTTATTAATCAAATTGCGTTTTGCTTGAATCAGCTTAAGCTGAGAGTTTAGATACACTATTTCTGGCCTAACTGTTACCAGGAAATTAAAGAATTTGTGAGGACATGCGATATTTGACTGCATGTTGGTCTCAATAGTGATAAAAAGAAAGCTCTAATTAAATTGTGCCCGTTATATCAGAAGTGTATAGCAGATTAAATAGTGACGCCGTAGGACCTCTGATCACATGAAAATAAATGCCCAATTGCGACAGCTTATATGCTTCCAAATATCCTGCTGCCATTTCTGAGCAGAATTTAAGTTCTAAGTGTGTAATTCAAGCTTTAATCTAAATTTGTTCTAAATAAGGTTAACCTAAAGCGATTCGGTGTGATTTGTGTAGATCGTTTACTAGTAAACTTACATCAGAGTTCTTTAGTAAGTTCGGGATTATAGTGTATCAGTCTTCTATGTGTCAAAGCAATTCTGTTGAAAGATTGCATTCCGTATTAAAAAGTATCGAAGGTTTTGTGCTTGGAAAGTGGGCAGGATTGGGAAGAGTGCTCGACCTGTGCATTGTTAGCCTTCAAAACTGTCAGTTATGAGGGCACAGGTTTTAATATCTCTGAGTTAGAACACGGGAAAATTTTGAGAATGTTCCAAACGATCGTGTACAAACGTTCGCTAGAAGAATAAAGTTCAGACCTCACAGTGGTCGAAGCCACATCCAGGCCTCGCAAAATGGCGGTAAATTAGATAGGATCAGGGAAAGTAACCAGTGTGATTTCCGAAGCTAACTATACCGCAGAGATTCCGTGTAGCGTAACAGTGATACCATATATCATGTCAATTTTTGAAACCTTATCATCAGCGCGTCGTGTTTGTGAATCTTTTGATCGATGAGGTCGTGGAGGATATCGAGGAAAAGGCTGATATTCCCTATCCTTTGGCTGATCCAACGCGAATATATTTGAAGAAAATAATAATTGTTCTGCATAATATTTGTCATGTAGCATTAGATTTTTCTGAATTCAAAATTGTTAGCATTATATTTTTTTTTCAAAATGGTAGGAATCAAATTTTAATTTTGTAAAATTTGAAGAAAGCTTAGTCTGAAGTGGGAATTAAAAATTCTTTGTCTCCAAAACTGAGTAATGTACTTTGTTTCTGGCAGACAATAGGAGGATTTTAAAGATTTTTTTCTTGTATTTTGGCTTTTATATTATCTGTCTCAAGATGGTGTTATCTAGGAATACGTGAAGGCTTCTCTATTATCACTTGAATGGTTTCCACTTTTGTTCTGAAAATAACGAAAAGAACTGAGAATAATCTAGGAAAAATTTTTATAAAGGAGGATTTATGACAAGGTCGCATAAATCTTCTTTGCCTGGTTGTCCAGGGGGATTGATTTCTGAATGCAGTGGGACCTCTTTTACACCAGAGAAGAAATCCTTTTACAACGAGGTTCCTTTGTTAATGACTCTGGTTTAAGTTTTAAAGGTCACTCCAAAGGTTCGAGGAAATGAAGAAATTTCATCGGTGTCGAAATGTGGACACCTTTGTTATGTACGAGAGGAGGAATTAATCCCAGAAGTTCTTTATATTTTCATCAATATTTCCTCATATTAGTCTCACAGACTAAATCAGAGCTTTCGTTTCTAAAATTAGAATGAGTATGAATAATTGCAATTTAACTTCTGAGCTTCTTACTACTTAGACTGAAATAACTTCACTTCAGACAAAATTCAAAAATAAACTATCAACTCTTGGACTTATAGAGGTAAAATAAAACTGAATCTTAGTAAGGAAAAATTAAATTTTCACTTATCTTTTTGTTTTCGCAGCTCCTGCATTTGTTTTTACACGAGCTCCTGCCAAGTGGAGTAAGCGCTTGCTCATTGTACCCAGAATTTTCTTCGGGTTTCAGCTCCGTCCGGCTTTAGAGCTTTTTTTTTCTTGGGGCCATCTCGGCACCTTCGGTCGATTCTGAGAATACTCTTTGTTGGCTGTTTGATTCTTTGGCATTAAGTTTACTGTTGGGCCTTTCTGCCCCACTTCAGGTAAACCGGAAGCTGGAATTTTCGCTGTTCTATCTGCTGTTTTCGCTGTTCTATTCTGAATGTTGCTGAGCTGTGCTTTTGTTCCGTAGAACTTCTGCTGTTGATTCCTTGCTGTACTCTCGAGACCAGACGATGGGACGTTTTTCAGATTGTTAGAGTAAGCTGAAATTCCTGTTGTTGTTCGCGTGACTTGGACTTGTTTCTTTTCGGCCTCTTGTCCATTTTCGATTTTGGTTGCGTGCTTAGTTTCTTTGATTGTTCGTCCGTACTGCTGGTTCTCCGCTTTTTTCTCTCATGAACATTCACTTTTGAAGTCGGTTGTCTCTGTCGGTTGTGGCATTCGCTGAGTCACTGGCCTAAGACGTTGGCCATTTGGACTCTCTCATACACTATCATGCGTCCTTTTTTTTCACGCGTCTATTTTGAATCATTATTTATAACTCTGAAAAATTTCGAAAGTCGTTAGATTGCTGAGCTGGAAATAATCCTAGATTAGGGTCAGTAACCTAGGCGAAATAATCTGAATATATTTTCATCAGGTCTCTTGCCGTACGACAAATTAAAAATTTAGATTTTTCTTAAATGAAATTTCATACGCCCTCAAATTTAATCTCGAATTTACTAAATATCTCCCACTCGAACTTGGGCCTATCTTTCGCAATAAGAGAACACTTTTATGAGAGAATTTTTAAATTTTTCAAATATGTAGATATCGTTCCCTGGCTCAGCCAACTCAAATTTTCCATTACATTCATACTAAGTGCAAGCCTGGTCACTAAATGCAGATGTGGAGATAGTAACTTTCTATGTTTTTAGCTCTGGATACAGTAGGAAATGGGAATTCAGCTGTTCGAGAAAGTTCATTACTGAGAGTTTACCATCGAGATGACTGCAGGTTTCATGATAGCACTTTTGTATCGAAGGTAAATCCAAATGCCACCTGGAATTAACTGTAATCGGCTGCACTTGCGTTGTTAAGGAGAGCAAACTAAACGCTGACGTTTTTGTGACATGATTTAGTTAGGGAGCAATTATAACATCTCGAGTTCATTAGAATCATAGATTGTACGAAATGTCTTAAAGACAAGAACTGAATTTTCACTTTGTCAACTACCAGAGAGAAAGGGACAAGAGTATAAGTACCCCTTTATTTGACTCAGATAAGAAGCAACAGAAAGCGCCGGTTGTGCTCATAAAGTAGAGCCAGCAATTATAGTTTAAAGATAAAGAATTCTACTTAACAAAGCAATAGTAAGCTAGCCAAACGGCTACACAATTAAATTAAGGCGCAAGTTGGCTCTAACCTTAAGGTCAGCGAGACAAGCATAATGTCGAGAGTAACATGACGCCGCAGAATACTATTCTCAGGGGAATCGAAAGTAGTAACTTGGCCTTCAGCAGGCAGAACACGCTCTGATTCGGTCTCCAAAACCTTTCTTAAAATACTGTCGCTAAAAAAATTCATTTTGAATCTATTTTAAATTCTTTTTATAATACGGTTTTGAAAAAGAGTCCTTTATTCTGTTTCTAGGTACAAACATCAAGCCAAAAAAGAATCGAAATGGATATTTTTGTTGAAATGTGATACTTGAAAGTTTTCGCTATTACAGTGCTTCCTTTACTTCGTGCAAGGAAGTAAAAATGCTAACAAAATAATAATAAAAAAAATACGACGCATCTAAAAAAGTATGGTTGGGAGGAGAAAATCATCATCCAACAGGAAAATCACCAAATTTGGCTGTGATTTCAATTTACCAAATTTAATTTCAGTAGCTTTATAATTTCATAATAAAGCTTAAAAATAAAAAAAAATAAAAAGCTTTCATACCCCTACATACGATAAAATGACGTCAGAAAGAAACGGCAAATAAATAAAAGCCGTGAATCTGATACTACATGACTGCCAAATTGAACCTCAAAACATTTTATGGATAACTTTCTTTTACTTGTTAAATTTAAAGCAAAAATCCGTAAAACCACGCTTCTTGTAATATCTCAAATATTTAAAAGGAGACGAATGTTTTTAATTTATGTGTCATATATTTTTATACATATATATATATTACGTTTTTGCGATTTACGTTTTTCCTTAACTGTGTTTAAAGCAAGGAGGACTGAAAATTCTTTTAATTTTTTTAAATTCTGAAATATATATGTTTCGAAATTGAATTTCCGTTGCTTGGAGATGTCATATGGAGAGTTTTCTTATTATAATTTATACTGAATTTTTGCTTTATTACTTTGCAGCTTTAGGGCAAGTCTTGGACTTTTTAATTTAATTTTAATTACTTTTATTTTGAAT
>KK120806.1:0-20214 GCA_000611955.2 Stegodyphus mimosarum
AAGTGAAGTGAAGTGAAATACCGACTGGGCGTGGCATCGCCAATCATGACATCAGCCTGCGTGTTGAACTTCAGATAGAAACTGACTTCTGTAGGAGAAGGACTGATGTGATCAAAATAAACGTTTTGTGTAGAAAGTTACTGAGTCTTTTATTCACAAATGCACCTAGCCTCAGGTAGAGGCAGCCCGCAACAGAATTAAATAATTATCTTTCTGTGTGTTTTTCGTAACAATAAGTATAATAGACTTTTTTTAAAATATATAATTATATATATGAAAGGTACTAATTAAAGTAAGTAAAAACAAAAGGAAGGGGGCTATTATCAATAACTTGCCCTATGAAAAGTAAAATTTAAAAGTAAATAAAGCCATTCAAAATTCCCAGAAAAAACCGAAAATGCCTGTTTAGAAAGAGAAGGCCCCTGAGCTGGTGACACACTAACTATATGCGAAAAAAAATCATGATGTAAGGTAACATGCGAATACAGAGGTGCACTCAATCCGATTAAATGTATAAAAATATAGAACAGGAGAGAAATACAATGCAAATAACACTTGATAAATACAAAATACAATAATGCAACAGAATTGTCGTACAAGTCATTACAAGAGAGTAATAGGCATTAGTCAAGATTAACATTTAAGATAGCCCGAGGGCATCTAACATTGACAATACCATTGACATCATAGTCCTAAATGGTCATGGTGGGATTGTTAAGATCCCCCAGACCTTCAAAAAACTTACGTGCCAGACGGCAACAATAACTTTTAATATATTCAATTTTAAGTTCGTCATGCAAGCGCTGATTTCTAATGTACCATGGCGCACATACTATTTGGCGTAGAACACTGTTCTGCGCTGTTTGTAGTTTTTTGCGAATAGACTTACAAGAGTACGCCCACACAGGGCAAGCATAACAAATAATAGAACGCAACAAGGATTTATAAATAAGTAACTTATTATCTATAGATAGAACGGAGTTTCGAGAAATTAAGGGGTAAAGTATTTTTTGACGTACTCGAAACTTTTTAAGACTACTTGTAATGTGTGGGTTCCATGATAACCTTTTGTTGAGGATCACCCCAAGATAAGGGACTTGCTTGGCCCAGGGGATGGTCTCTCCATATAACTGTAAATTTTTAGGAGTTTTCACTTTTTTGGTGAACAGGATGGCTGCCGTTTTATCAACGTTTATCTTGATTTTCCACTTCACTAGCCAAGTCTCTAGTAATTGTAAGTGGTTTTGTAATCGTTGAATTGCTGAACCAATAAATGCACTTTGTGTGAGGATCGCAGTGTCATCAGCATACATTGCGAGTGTCGTGTCAGGTGTGGTGGGGATGTCGTTCACGTATATGTTGAATAATGTGGGGCCCAAAAGAGACCCCTGGGGGACTCCAGCCTTTATGGGTCTGGCTGTTGAATGTGTGCCTAATACGTGAACGACAAAGTGTCTACCGGTCAGGTAGGATTTAATTATGTTAATGATGTAGCCTGGGAGACCCAGACAGTGTAATTTGTATATAAGGGCATCCAGCCATACACGGTCGAAGGCCTTAGCGACGTCTAGAAAGACTCCTCCTGTGACTCTTTTCCGTTGAAATCCACCAGTGATCATTTCAACAACCCGATAAAGCTGATGAGTTGTAGAATGCTTACTACGGAAGCCGAATTGGTAGGGAATAATTGAGTTGTTCTGCTCCAGATGCTCATTGACTTTTTTAAGAATAACTGCTTCCACCACTTTGCTTAGCGTAGACAGTAGACTTATTGGTCGATATGATGCTGGTTCTGTCGCAGGCTTATTGGGTTTAAGAAGTGGAACCACTTTGGCAAGCTTCCAGGTCTTCGGGAAATGTTGCATCTTCAGAATAATATTGATGATCTTCGTTAGGTAGCATATGGTTTTAGGAGGAAAATGTTTAATCATGCAATTGGTTATTCCATCATATCCAGGGCTCTTGTTTTTCTTCAATCTCTTGATATATCCAGAGACCTCCGACGGCATGACTGTGATGATGTTGTCTGTGTAGGGACTTGTTGTGTAGTTGTTGTGAAAACTAGAAATGAAGTGATCCGTGTTTGTGTCACCAATGTTGTTAGTGCAAAACTGAGATTCCAGATGCGTAGCTAAAAGTTCTGCTTTCTCAGTTTCAGTGTAGTGGATTCTTTGCGGGCCTTTAAGGGGCGGAATGAATGTGTGGCATTTTGTATACCTTTTCACCGCTTTCCACAGAGAATTATCCTCCACAGAAAGGGATTCAAGGTATCTGGTCCAGCTGTGTTGTGCATGTACATTAGTAAGAGACTTGACAGCTTCACATAGGCGATTTAACTTCCTTTTATCATCAGGATGGCGTGTACGTTGAAACTGTCGTCTGGCAGCGTTTCTTTCTCGCACCAGCAGTCTGATTTCCCTTGGACGATATTGCTTGTTGGCCTTGATTTCAGTCTTAGATTGTTCAAATGCTTTTTGTATCTGATTAGTGAATTCACTAACTAAACTGTCAATGTCATCCCTCTCTTGTACCGCTGGAATCGTGTATTGAATGCTGTTTAGAGCTTTGGCATATTCATGCCAGTTAGTACGAAAGGCTCTTTTGTATGTTGAGGTATAACTGCTGAAATCAAGTATGATTTTAACCAGGTTATGATCTGAGGATAGCTCATCCAAAACCGAAATATCCAGCGGAGCGCTGGTATTTCGGAGAAGGAAGAAATCCAAGATCGCCGATGAACCAACAGTATACCGTGTTGGGGTTTTTGGAGCTGCTATGCTAAAGCCGACTTTGCCGACTAAATTATAAATTAATTTGCCTAAAGAGTTAGTTGTATAGCAGTTCCATGCGCGGTGTCGTGCGTTCAAATCTCCACCCAAAATAACATGTGTTCCAAGTGTTAGTAGCACTTTGAGGTCTGCTTCTACAACAGCCACAGGTTTCGTTGGTGGAATATAGGTGGAGACGAATGTGTATGTTGTGCCTGTGTTTGTTGTGATGGAAATAGCTGTGGCCTCTATGGCTAAAAGCTGTGGTAATGTTATATGATAATGAGGGATGCAACGTTTAATTAGAAGTGCAGTTCCACCACCTCTTGCATGTGACGAGTTCACATCTTTGCTGGTGCGATATGTACAGTAGTTAGCAACATAGATTGGAGATGTAGGGCCAAGCTTGTGCTCTTGTAGGAACATTAACTCGGGATTGTACTTATTCATAAAACCCCGCAGCTCATTGAGCTTACGAGACAACCCATTTGCGTTCCAACTAATTATATTTACAAAATTATACACATTATTATTCATACTTGACTAGAATTAGAACTGAAAATTTCTTCAAACATTTCAAAAACAATAAACAATTTATCAATAGCATGCTCGGCTTGTTGTAGCTCGGGCAGCTTGGCAGAAATTTTTGACAAAATATTAGCAATAGATGTGCCTTTAAACACATCAAAAATTTCTTTAACTAGGTCAAATAGTTCTTTAAAAGAGTTTGAATCAACACCATTAGTATTTTTACCTTTAACATTTTTCTTTACAATATTAGAATTTGAATTAGTATTAAAATTAGAGTCCATATCAGATAGTTTTTTCTTTATAATAGTAGCAGAAGTGTCCTCAGTTACTGTTGATTGACCCGCTGCGCCTCCCTTCATGGCACTAGCGTAGCTCACCCCAGGTATAACACCAGATCGCTTGGTTGCAGTGCTGGCATTTGTGGAGTTTTTTCCAGTAGCCTGATTGCCTGTAGAATTGGACCGGAACACCGGAAACTTCGGGCATCCCTTGTAGTTCGCTGTATGACCCGGACTTAGGCAGTTACAGCATACAGGATTATCAGTACGTTTCATTTTACAATCAACAGTTTTATGTGCACCTGCACATTTTACGCATCTAGGCTGGAGCTTACAGTTCTCAGAAGAGTGATGGAAGTGCTGGCAATTATGGCATTGCACAACACCTCCACGCACTTTGTAAGGAACAATTGTTACATAAAAACATAGCAATTTGTTTATATCATACACTTTTTGCACATTTGGGAAATTCTCTAAATGAACTAAAAATAGTGGCATAGGAGCTTTACTCCTAGTGCGATGCATTTGGACTACTCTGCGAGATTTAAATCCAAGGGTTAACAATTCATTTTGAATGTCATCAGTGGGGCAATCAATAGAAAGACCCCGTATTACTACCTTAACAGGCCTATCTAGCTTTCTAGTAATCAAATAATGGTCAATTTGACCTTCCTCCAGATATTTAGAAATGAGTCTATGATCTTGTTCAGTTTTTGGAAAAACTTTCAAAAATTCACCGTTCACCTTGGCAGCAAATTCAAGTTTTGTGTCTATTTTCATTTGTTTGAGAAATTCAGGAAACTTAATACTAGGCTTTACCATTATTGGCTTAACTTTAGGAGGAGTGACTTCAATAACGTCAGGCTCCCCCTGAGTATCCATTTGATCATCATTAATATTTGCATTTTCACTTTCTAAATTTTCAAACTTATTACTAGTTACAATATCAGTATTACACTTAACCAGCTTAGTAGGGCGCGCCACATTGCGTGGTTGCACAAACCCTTCGGAGTCCTGAATTTCAGAAGCTCCTCTCTTATTTTTTTTAGAAGGCCTCTTGGGCTTAATTATACCAGCATTTTGTTTACATACATTAGTAGAACTATTAACATTGGCAGTAACAGTAGAACTACAATTGACATTATCAACATTTTTATCAGATGCATTAACATGATCAACTAAAGCACTTTTAAGCATACTAGCATTATTATGAAAAATATCCTTAGCAATATCATTTCTAGATTTATTACAATATATCGGATTGAGATTACCAAAGGATTCGCACTTACCTGTAAATAGTGACTTTAATCCTGTGGCAACTCCCATGAATTTATTCCATTCATCCAATAATTTTTCCTGCAGCTGTGTATCCAACTCAGAATGTAACGTTGTTTTTGTAGAATCTTTCAAACGAACAGCAACTTCGATGTTATGGATTTGATTCAATCCGAAGAAATAATCATCCAGCGTCCATATATCCTTAAACAATATTTCTTGCCAGTTCAGATCCAAAACTTTTTCACCGAAATCAATAATTTCTGCTGTTAACTCAATTGCACATTCTTTTAATTCTTTTCCATTCCCCAGCGGGGGAAAATCTCGATTTTCCATCGCCACGTGCTAAAATGGCAAAGCGTCAAACAACATCGATCGCAGGTAAAAACACATTAATCCACAAAAATAATCGTGTATCCACAGTCTATATACGAGAGAAAAATTGCCTAGAATCTTTCCGCCGCACAAAAACAATCCAACAACTCGACCAACTTTCTTTAGAATTCAAGTAACTCAACTCCAACTGAGATGAGGTGTTTCAACTAGCCTTTTATAAGCTTTTTAATTATCAATAGAACAATCACGATTTTTGTAGATTTTTCTGGTTGGCAACAGTAATTACGAGATATTTATTTATTAAGCATTAAATGCACGCGCTCTTTTATTTTTATTGTTATTTTTTTCCCGACGTAGCTTTCTCTTCATAAATCGTCTGCGTTGCATGGGGAAATAAAAAGGAATTTTAATTACAATTCTAAATAAATAGCCAAATAAATGTGAAATTCGTAACATTGCCCCCTTAGCAAGGACTGCACGTCCCGGGCAGTACAATCCTTGGACAGGGAGCCAAACTTACAACTAAGGCCTCAGTGCTATAATAAACATTACTTTATAATAACAAAATAAACAATAATCGCAATAAGTGACTTTTAGCAAATTAAATCCTATCCAACGCTGAATACAATTCAAATACTATCAAATACTAAGTACAAATACTATCAAATACTAAGTACAAATAGGACCATGGTCTTATACTATTTACATTATTATTTACAACTATATACACTACGTACTATGGCCATAGTAATGAACTAACATGTCATAATGAACGACTTTAGGTTTAGAGTTCGATGACTTACGGATCCGAGCCACGACGTCGTTCAGCCTGTTTAGGACTGTGTAAGGACCATTCCAAAGTGACTGTAGTTTCGGAGAAAGTCCTTTTCGACGAGTCGGATTTCCTAACCCCACCTTGTCTCCATCGTTGAAACGATGTCCAGTAGCTCTCATGTCATAGCTTGTCTTCATCTTCTCCGTCGCCAAGTTGACCCGCTCTCGTGCAAAGTTGTGCATCACTTCAAACCGTTCCTGGAGATCCTGAATGTATTCCTCAGTCGATGAAGGCGCATCCGGAGGGCGACCAAACAAAAGATCACATGGCAGACGAAGGTCACGACCGAAGAGCATCTGAGATGGGGAGCAGCCGGTAGTCTTGTGGACAGCACTGCGGTAAGCCAGTAATAATAGTGGCAACTTTTGTCCCAGTCCTGTTGGTTTCTGGAAACCACTAATGAGAGGTTATTGAGGATAATTCGATTAAACCTCTCTACCATACCGTCCGACTGGAAATGTAAAGGCGTCGTTTGGGTTTTGTCAATGCCGAGTAGCTTGCAAAGTTCCTTGACTACAGCCGAGTTAAAATTCCTTCCCTGATCGGAATGTAACTCAAGTGGATCTCCGAACCTGGAAATCGAGTGCTGTATCATCATCTCTGCTACTGTACAGCCTCTTGATCAGGAATATGATGCGCTTCAGGCCACTTGGTGAAATAATCGATGACAACGAGGATGTATTTTTTGCCATCAGCAGTTCGTGGCAGAGGTCCTAAGATGTCTAAGGCGATACGTTCAAAAGGTGCTCCTACATTGTAACGTTGCAGCTTCCCCCGGCTGCGTTTCTTCGGTCCTTTCCGACTTGCACAGGCATCGCAAGATCGGCACCACTTTTCCACGTCATCCTTTGCATTATTCCAATAAAACGCTCCCGAACTCTCTGCAAGGTCTCCATTATTCCGAAGTGACCTCCTGCAGGGCTGCTATGTAGTTCTTTAAGGACGTCAGGGATCCTGGATTTTGGGAGTACCAGCTGCCATCGGAATGTCTTTCCATCATCCGATTCGAATTTTCGGTACAAGACGCCGTTTCGAATATCGAGTGAGTCCCAGAGAGCACAATATTGTTTTGTCGTGGGACTATAGCTCGAAATTTCCTGCCAGGTAGGTTTTCTGTTTGAAGTCTCCATTAACTCAATTATGGGTTTAATATCACGGTCTTCCATCTGGTCTTTCCTGATTTCCTTGTCACTCCATGGGTCTGGATCAGCCGATGTTGATGCTGTAATTTGTCGTGCGACTGGATTAACCAGTTGGTATTTAGCTTCGACCCTGGAACAATATCGAAAGTTTTCTGGGCAAGGTCTTCTCGACAAGGCGTCAGCGTTTCCGTGCGACTGTCCCTTGCGATGACGGATAGTGATGTCATATTCCTGGAGTCTCTGTATCCACCTGGCTATCTGACCCTCAGTATTCTTGAAATTTAAAAGCCAGGCCAATGATGCATGATCTGTGTGGAGCAGGAATTTTCTGCCGTATAGATAATGATGGAAATGTTCCACAGCTTTGACTATGGCGAGCAATACTTTCCTGATGACACAGTAATTCCTCTCCGGTTTAGATAGGCACTTGCTCCAGTAAGCCACTACACGTTCTTGGCCCTCTATTTCTTGGGACCGAACAGCGCCGACACTTTCATTACTCGCATCTGTGTCAAGAATAAATGGTCTGTCGAGCTGAGGATACGTCAGGATTGGAGCAGATGTTAAGGCTTCATTCAGATTCTTAAATGCATCCTCACATTCTTTTGTCCACAGGAAATTTTGTTATTTTGTTTGCTCTCTGTCAGCATGTGAAGGGGTCTTGCAATGGATGAAAAATCCTTCACGAATCTCCTATAGTAGGTGCAAAGCCCTAGAAAGCTTCTCAGCTGGTGGACATTTTCGGGACGTCTCCAGTCTTTAACTGCTGACACTTTTTCAGAATCCGTGCGCACACCTTCAGCAGATATGACACGTCCGAGGTAAGTCACTTCCTGTCGGAATAATTTGCATTTAGCTGGACTCAACTTAAGATTGGCTTCTTTCAGTTTCTGAAGCACCTTTCTAAGACTTTCCAAATGTTCATCGAAACTCTTCCCGACGATGATGATGTCATCCAGGTATATCAGACAGGCTTCGTATGGAAGACCTTTTAAAACAGTCTCCATTAGACATTCGAATGTAGCCAGAGCACTACATAGTACAAACGGCATCACCTTGAACTGCCAAAGTCCTTCTCCTGTAGTAAAAGCCGTCTTTTTTCAGTCATCAGGATGCCTGCCAATCATCGTCGGGTCATCTACCTGCCAATATCCACTCTTTAAATCAAGTGCGGGAAACACTTGCTTCCAGAAAGAGTATCCAGAATGTCGTCAATTCTAGGAAGAGGGTAACTGTCTTTCTTCGTAACCTCGTTCAACCGGCGATAATCAACGCAAAATCTAGTTGACCCGTCTTTCTTCTTCACCAGGACGATGGGAGATGCCCAGGGAGTTGCTAAAGGCTCGATGACATTACTTTCTTGCATGTCCTTTAAAAGTGTTCGCCCCTCTTCCTGTTTCGAAATCGGCAGACGTCTTGGATGTTGCTTGATTGGTGGATGATCACCAGTATCAATTCTATGCTGAGTTAAACTGGTTCGACCCACGTCAGAAGACGAGCGGGAGAAAACATCTTGAAGATCTTCAATGACGCGCTCGACAGCATTCTTTTCCTCATCGTTTAATTGCGCATTCTGCAATAACTCCGATATAATGTTGTCTGAAGACACGGTTTTTGAGATGTTACATTTTCTTTCAACGCTGGTTACTGGAGTACATTCTGCAACCACTTCACCTTTCTTAATAACTCTCGCCTTATCAGTTACATTGGCAACTCTCACCGGAATAACGGTCCCCGATAGGTGGACGAGTGCTGAGGCTATTAATACTCCTTTAGAGCTATTACAATTCTTGAGATATTCCATGACGCCGTAGCGGAAATTTCTTTTTCGGCTATGCATCCAGGAAGTAAAATTTCTGTTCTTGCCGGTATTGTGATATCGTCTTGAGCTATGATTTTGTGGATAGATTTCACTCCTTCATCATTAATCCCGAATAAAGTTATGTCTTCAGAGGCAGAATGCAGTTCGTTATTTTTAAAGTTCAAGGAAAAATTGTATTTCCTTAAAAAGTCCTATCCGAGTATGCAAGGGTCTGTAATTTCTGCTACATATGCCGTGTGATGATAAGCGGCACTTCCAAAGGGGATGTTAACGTTTAATTTCCCTTCTATATTGATCTTCTAGCCGGACACAGTCTGGAGGGTAACGCAGGGCGGCGTCCAGATAAGTTTACCTTCGAGTCGTTGAGCCAAATCTTTTCGAATGATGGTAACATTGGCTCCCGTGTCGATCGTCATGTTACAAGGAATTCCATTGATTAGTCCTATGATGAAAATTCCGTTATTGCCGCCACTCACTGCAGAAATCTGAAGCGCTTTAAACTGGGGCTTTTCATTATCTGGCAACCTCCGTCCCGCGAGATGGCCACGAATTAGTTTCCCTCCTTCTTGAGAGGCGCGGTCTTAACATCTGTGCCCTGGGGTGTTCTGCAGTTTCTTCGAATGTGCCCTTCAGCACCGCAGTTCCAGCACTTTACGAACGGTTTCTTGTCACCAGTATTCCGTGTCAAAGCATTCACCTTTCTGGTTAAATTGTCTAGGCGAGCAGTCATTGGATCCACTGGTTCTTGTATGTGAGCAGCTTTGATTATGTGGCGGTCTCTACGAGTGGCTTGCTGTGCTGCCTCGAATTTCATGGCGTACACTAGAGCGCTTTTCAAATCCTTCACATCAGCCATTCGCAGTGCTTTCTGTACTACAGGATCCCGGATGCCGTCGATGAAGTATTGCAGGGACAAGACTTCCCTTGTTTCTGTCGGGCACTCCCAAAAGGCGAGGTGGGACAGCCTTTCAACATCCGTGGCGAGCTCCTGGAGTGTTTCCGTAGGCTTCTGCTGACGGGATTTTAACTGCAGCCTGCTTTAATCTTTTAAACACTTCTCTCAAAAACGCAGCTCCAAAGCACCGGACAGAGCTTCGAAATCTAGCCTTTTGTTTTCGGGAAGAGTCTGAAGGATATCCGCTGCGTCTGCTCTCTGAGAAGCGGCAAGGTGACAGGCCTTAGCTTGGGAATCCAATCCATTTGCTTCCGCAACTATAGAAAATTGTGTCTTATACACTTGCCAGGAGGTCTTCCCAATATATGTCGATAGCTTCAGAGAGGGATGCGCAGGCATGGCTAGAAATTTGAAAGTATCCGAATTGCTTCCTGCCGTCGCTACGGATTTCTTTAAAGTATCAACTTCTTTCGCAACCGCAGAAACCTTGTCATCAATTTGTTGTTCGATTTGGTGTTGGACGGCAGAAACTCTTCCTTCGATTCGTTGCTTCACAGCAGAAACTCTTCCTTCTATTTGTACTTTTACAGAAGAAACTTTTTCTTCAATGTGTTCAACTTTATTTTCAACAGCGTCAATTCTGCCTTCCATGGCCTCGAATTTATTTTCTATTATGCTGGTAATTTCTCTTTTCATTTCCTCTTGACCTGCTTCAATCTTTTCTTGAACAGCCTTCATTTCATCTTTAACAGATTCTTGAACAGCTTTCATCTCCTCTTTAACTGATTCTTGACCAGCTTTCATCTCCTCTTTCACGGAATCTTGGCTAGGTTTCACCTCCTCTTTCACGGAATCTTGGCTATCTTTAATTTCTTCTTTAAATGCAGTAAAGGCTGCCATAAATTACCTTAATTGTTCTTCCATTGCTCGTGTAATCGGCATTAAAAAAAACCACACTCCTGACACCAAAAATTGTTACGTGCGTACGGGTTCGTTATATACTGAATGTACAAGTCGTAAAAAGTTAACAAAAATTTATTCTTTCCACATGAAGTAAATTAAAATGCTGAAATATTTCTTCACAGATCTTCGCACAATATTACAATATCTCAAACGATTAGCAAAAACTCAGTTGAAAACAGATAAAATAATTCTATCTCACAGCGAAATCGCTACAATGCATACACCGCGCCGCGGTGTATTGATTGCAGCCATTTCGCTGTAAACAAAGAGCAGATCGCTTTTTACAGCTACAAGTATAACAGCAACAACAACAACTGAGATGAGGTGTTTCAACTCGCCTTTTATAAGCTTTTTAATTATCAGTAGAACAATCACGATTTTTCTAGATTTTTCTGGATGGCAACAGTAATTACGAGATATTTATTTATTAAGCATTAAATGCACGCACTCTTTTATTTTTATTGTTATTTTTTTTCGACGTAGCTTTCTCTTCAAAAATCGTCTGCGTTGCACGGGGAAATAAAAAGGAATTTTAATTACAATTCTAAATAAATAGCCAAATAAATGTGAAATTCGTAACAATATGATAAACTGTATAAAAAGTACTTAACATATGACAAGTACTTATAATGAATTTAATGAATTCAAAATATTTAGGTGGGGTATCGCGAGAGTCTGGCCGCCCGCGTTCTTTTACGCCCTACATCCCCGCTAGGAATGGCCCTGTAATCACATGCATGAATGACGTAATGGGCTGGAGCCGCTTGGGTTGGAATCGTAAGCACTGGCTCAGAGTGATGGGATCATCTTTAGAAATCATATAAAATCTCGCCTACAAAAATATTACTCTTTCGAGTACCCAGTTTGGGTAAGGTATAGGCTCATGAAACAATCATCCACTTACATATTAACGATGAAGCGGCGTTAAGCAGCATGTGACTGAGTAGGAGTGAGTTCTTCTGGACCCTCTGCACTGGGACCTCGAAGACCTCTTTACAAGACACACTCTTTACACTCTATCCTCAGCTTCGAAATTCTAGATCACAAGTGCTCTGTTAAAGGAATCAAGACGATCTGATAAGATTCATCATAATCAGTTCATTGACGGTACATCATAAAGGCAGTTGCATCCATGTGCAGATCGGCAGTTGTTTGAAAAGGCAGAAACTTTGTTAGGAATGCGCCTGCTTGAAGATGCACGTGCCTGATGAGTACCATTTTCTAACTTCAGAAAAGCACCCTTTATAAAAGTGCATCCTTATGGAAGTTCAGTTTTGTTTTCATTACTTGTTAATTAATTTAGCAGGGAGTGAAATAAATCTTCGGGACCTTTATGAAAATTCACTCCACTGGACTTTGTATAAATATACCCTCTGCAGAAATGTGTGACCGGCGCTTTCTTAGAAAGATCTTGTTTTTCATTAAGGTGCCGAAAATTAATTTTATCCTCCGCATCATTAATTAATCAATCTGTAATGCAAATCAAAACCACATTTGCATAAGGAGCTCTGGCTTAGAGTGCCCGTATCATTATGGAGATTGCATTTTTTAAAATTAGGGACTGACATTTCTAAGGAACACACAATGCCAAGGCACCAGTATGAAGAATTCTACTTTTTCGAACAGCGATCGACCTTGATAAAGGCGTGTTCACCTTCATACCTGGATACCATTATGAAGGTACCCCTAAGAACCAACGCAAAAAAAAAACTGCAAAAAATACCATACATCGCAGATTATCTTCGCAATAACTGGATATACTGCACACAGAAGGTAAGGTGAGCTGCAAAATATACATTGATTCTAGATACTCCTGTTGCAGCTACAATTGCATATATGTCTGTACATTTTAATCTTGGCATAGGCATATATACAGCTTCCATGACATGCGACCCATCCACCTACACGTCAGGTATTTGGGTTGATTTTTACCATTTGACATTCCACATTCTTACCCTGAAGGGTCCAGGTTCATTTACGCAGGTTCTGATGCAAATGCGCAATATTAATGATATGATACACATGCGGTTGGCAGGGCCGTTCCTAGCGGAGGTGCAGCGCTTAAAAGTACGCGGGCGGCCCATATCTGGGGGGACGGACTCTCGCGATACCATGCCTAAATATTTTAAATTCATTTTAAGTACTTGTCATATGTAAGCATTTTTTATGCAATTTGTTATATGTACATAGTAAGTATGAAATTAAAATTTTATTAATCACTGAGCTTTTTTTTTAATTTGGGAGGTGCTAGTTTTAGGAAAGTACGCGGGCAGCCAATGGCCTAGAAACGGTCCTGGCGGTTGTGCACCTTTTCTCGTATATTCTTACAGTGGCTTGTCTTTTACCATCAGCTATTCGATACACGAAGTGAATGTCTGCCAACTTAGAATTACGGTACATATTCTGTGGTTTTAATGAGAAAAACTCTCCAGGTGCCTACCAGGACTGCTGGCACAGAATGCAGATTAATTTGTTTTCGATTTCTGGCCCTGTTTCCCCATATAAATACGGTTTATTTCGTCTGACTGTTGTTAAAGCTTATATATAGAGTTCTGAGCCAGCCTGTATACATAACAGAAAGATGAATTGTACTTTGTCGATGCATATGATAGGTTAACTTTAAAGTAGGGGAACTTAAGAAAGTAAAGTTATTCGTGTTTATGTCATAAAGGAAAACATTTTTTTTAAATATTATGTAATAAATATGACGCCATATTATAAAACATGACGCCATATTTATTTAAAATACTGGAAAACAAGTCTGGGAAAAATTAATAGGAAGAGTTCTAAGGTATTTCTTCCCCTTTCAAGCGGCCCTTCCTGGTATAATCGGAAGCACGCCCTACTAGCAATCATGAGGTCCGGAGTTCGAAACTCGGCGAGGGCAACGCATATTTGTTCTGTGCATTGGCGCTCGAACTAAAATGTGGTAGACTATAATTTGTCACTTTCAGAATTTAGGAACTGAGTCCCCACCTTCCCAGTCGCCCTTTAAGTGGAGAATGTAAGGAATTTTCTCCTTTATTACCGCGTGCTTTCGTGGTATAATTGCAAATAAATTCTGCCAGCAATCGGAAATTCAGCTAGTGTATTGCACCTTTTTCATATCCTGTCTAGGCGGATGTGTATCGGGGGGGGGCCTCCGACGAACCTGAAGTTTTTAAGTATATATTAAAAAGGACGAAGCTAGAACGTGGTCTGTATTATGAGACTTAGTCCCTAACTTATATTTGGCCCTAAAGATTTTTTTGATAGTGTATTTTCAATTGCTCCTTGCTAGAACTTTTCGAAGTTGAACTTGATTAAAAGCTATCTTCAATCAACAATGGGCCGAGATTTAAGATTTTAGCAGTTCTTTGCGTTGAAAATACAGTAGTTAACACATTAATGAATTTTTGACAAAGTTATAAACAAATTTTCACATGTCAAAATTCACTTAAAACAATACTTTTTTTTAAGGAAAATTTAACAATATTTTTAAATAATCAAAAATGGCTGATTACTAAGCTTTTTTAAATATAAATTTGTCTGCTAAATGTTAAGTTTCCCCCCTTAATCTTAAGACTTTTGTTTTCAAAATCAATTCAAATATTTAATTTTAATTAAATAAATGTTAATTATATATTTGCACTGACATTTTGTATGGTGATGGTATCAATAAGGGGAGTGAGATTTTCATCCTGAGCCTTGATAATTTGGTCTGGCACTGCGGATAGAATTTTTCATGTTTGTCATATTTCCATACCTAATGAATTTACAAAATTATATTTCATGTTTATACAAATCTTCCATCCTTAGAACAGTCAATATACTAAGCATAAAAATCTATTTCAAACATTCTACATGTATTTATCTTTTATGCAAGCTATTAGGAAATATTTAATAATAGAAATTTCCATCATCGAGTCAGTTTACAATTCATAAAAGACAATAAAACAATAACAGTAATAATGTAAATAAAGAGTTAAAAGGCATAATCGCAGATGTGTGAATGTTGAAATAATACTGATAAAAAAAACAGAAAACACAAATTTATGCTTATTGTAAAATCGAATGATAGAGACAAAGTTAACATTACCTATTAAGAGAAGCAATACTTATAGTACATCAAGGGGCAGCATACATGTAATCCCATTAGCTGTATTTATAACTTTTCATTGATGGGAGGTGAGAAATTAGAATTTTTTTAAATAGGTAAAGAAGCTAATGGGGTAAATGAAGCTAATAGAATTATATATATATAAACGTTTTCCTCTATTGAAGACATTTGTGTTATTTCATTCCATTGGCTGTATTCATTTTCAAATTGATCTTATATTTGAATTTTAAATTAAGAGTGAAATCTATGTACTTTTTTTTCAGGGAAGGGAGGTATGGTTTATAAAATTATAAGTATGCAATTTTTACTATTAAACAGGAAATGAGAGCTCTATGAAAAAACTATCACAAAAGAGAAATATAATTTTTTGACAAGATGAAATTTAAAATGCTTAGCAATAATTAAAGTCATGGCTAATAAAACTTAGCTGAATATCAAATTTATTAACAGTAAAAATTGAAGCAAACTCAAAATAATAAATTAAAAAATTTATTTACATGCACACAATTTTATATTAAATACACAGAAAATTTTCATACCATTACAAAATAATAAACATATGATTATTTCTTTTTTATACAATCACAGAGAAGAATATTTTTATTTAAGAGTCTTGAGAATACTGCAGTTATTTCTTTTCCTTTTAAATTCAATAACTTTTAAAATTACAGTGATTTTTATTAAGGCGTAATGAAAATAGTTTGACTACACATTCCTTTTATATATTAAGTCAGCTGATATTACAGCTCATGAAACGTTTCTGCTATGCAAAAAAAGGAATTTTCTCAAAAATTCTTCTTTACATATATATAACTATAAATGTATCAGTTCACTTTTTGTATATTTTGTGAAAATATTCTAAAACTATTGAAAAGAATGAAATTTCTTTTGTTTTCAAATGATTATGAGATGGATTTTAATGTAATGTTGATAAAGAAAATATTTTTAACATTAAAATAGAAAAAATCTAATATGGTTAAACCATAGACACCTTGGAAAATTATAAATATGAATGAAAATAATGTTTTCATAGCACATAATTTTAGCAAAAAATTATAAAAATTCTATAATTATACTTTGCATACAGTCACTTTACTGAGATCTTTATTTCACTATAAATATCCAAATTTCATGTTTCATTTCCTATTTAACTGTTTCAACATCTTCTGATTTAAAAATTTTATCTCAAATCTCAGATAATGCATTAATTCTAGATTCACCAACAATTACTCTTACAGAACATGTATGAAACTACCAATATACTATTAGTTTTGTATGAAGGTGTTCTGTATAAAATTATTCATTCCGGAACCTGACTTGACCAATATGAAGTAATAATACATAAGTTAGAATTTTAATAGTGACAGCATGATATTTATTGTAGGAAACATAGCCTTCATATCCAGCAATGCAATCTTACCATAGTCTTCATATCCAATGATGCAATAATTTTGTTTATCATCTGATAAGCTTGCTTTAAAATGATTTCGTTGAAGGATTCAATACAATACCTATCATAGCTTTTCAGTTTACTGGCATGTAACTTTATGGCACTAAGCCCAGTAAATGAGAAACTGGTCCCAAGATTTGAGGCTTAATTGTCTGTTTTTCCGAGATTTAGATATTCAGTTTTTATTTTGACTGACCTTCCTTTTTGGAACGTCATTGGCTTTGCTTGGTTCCGCCACTTGCCCTGAAGATGGATGGTTAACTTGGCTGTTCCCAGCTTTAATACACTAAAATGATGCTTGCTGCAGGACGGTGAATTTTGTTGCATACTTTAACAGACAGCTCCTCCACATTTACTAGTCTGCTGCTTCTTCACACCTAATGAGCTGGAAGTGATAAAAATTATAAAGATAAAACAATTTGCATAATAATTACAAAACAGAATCATAATGAGTTATTTTACATTTTTAGTTTATTTATTTATTGAACTAAATAAACGTTAAAGTTAATAAAACGCAGCACTGAATTAAAATATCAGCAACACGTGCAGTGTAATAACACTGATACTACAAATACTGAAGTAAATGAGTATTGGGACTTTAAAGCATTAGGAATGAGTGAGTGTTAATAATATATTAGCTTTTTGAATGTGTAAATTCACGTGACACATAGAGAAAATTATGAAAACTTACATGCAGTCAGTCTGGAACGATACAGTAAAAACCATGCTTAAGAATGAAATGTAACAGAAAAAAAAATAATAATAATTAATGAGGTGGTTTTATAATTTTGTTCTTTTGCATTTCAGTTAATATTTCTATCGTAAAAATGATTTAACTTAACCTGTCCACATTCTCTTCAACAGTATTGAACATTAATTCCAAATTATCATAAATTTTCTAGCTACTCTTTTATTCATTCACAATCATAATGGCTTGAGTTAATTTCTTCTGCATAGAAATTCTCGGTTTATTTCATTTATGACCACCTAACTTTTTCTACTACATTTTATCCTTAGTTCCAATTTGAGGTAATGTGGTACAAATATCCAGAGTTAAACTGTTATAATAATAATACTACAGACAATTGAAAGTAGCAAGCAACATATTGTAAAGTTTCGATCGTATGGAGAAGTGACTTACAAACAAGTAAATCTTTATCATTTAGCCAATTGCAGTTCAACAAAATAAACTAATTTTAATAACTTTTTCAATTTTCTTTAGTCTGCAGATAATCAAAACCATTATTAAAGGGGGGCTACTGCCCATTATTGTTATGAAATATATTGCATTTACATTATTCAGCTTTCTTACTTTTTAACAAGTTAATATTTAAATACTAAAAATTAAATATAATACAGTTATATCTCTGAAGTTATATTATAGATGCAACAAATGAAAGCTCTGAAGTCAGATTCCAATTAGTCGGGGGTCTTATTTATTTTGCATATAAAATAATACATGTCAATTTTAGTTAAATAGAACCAACGGTTAAAAAGCACTTGTTTTAAAAATCATATGTAATAAAGAACGTCTTCAAGTAAATGTGCTACAAGAAATGGAGTTATTCTGATGCTGATGATTTCATAAAATTTATCATTCTTTTCTGACAACTTGATTCATAATTATAATGTTGGGGAAAAAGAAGAAATAAAGAATATCAAATTTCATTCAATTTTTCTGAACCAAAATATGAAAGCAACAGCACTGTGTCTAAAAATCTTGAACAACTGCATTGTCTGTCAAAACAATTATAACTGAAGTGCATTTGGAAGAAGGGTATAGAGTTTTAGAGCAATTAGCATAAATTATTATACTTTGATGCTTACTTATTTCATTAAAGCTAATTCTCATGCACAGGCATAGAAATGTTTTGTTCATCAGCATTATATAAATTATTGACGATTTCAAAACAAATTAACTACAAGTATAGATATGTAAAATAAATTAAGGAAATGCATAACTTCAAGCCCATATAAATTGGGATACCTTATGTTGGAGCATTGCTGAACTCATAATTAAAACAGAATAAGCTGATAAACGAAAATCAAAACACTGCTATATATGCATTGTATGTTACTTTCTTATTAAAGCAGACAGAGCCTAGCAATATTTAAAAGTTACAAGATACAAATGTAGCAAGTAAATCAGCTTATTTTCTTATGGTGACCACTAATATTCAAGCATCAACTGTACATAATTTAAAAGTTCTATCTTACTTTTTTGGATTTTTGGAAAAACCTAACAAATTTCTGTTCACAAAGGTCCCACGAATTGCTGTTACAGACCACACTCGAACAAAACCTTTCAATGAAGACCAGTTCAATGTGAAAAAAGAAATTAAATCCCCATTTAAAAATTCATGATCATGGTAAAAATACAGAGGCTTAGCACCTGGCTTATAAATAATCCTGCTCTTTCAGAAAAAATTAATTGCCATGATAGTTGATTCAGTTTCATAATTTATTTCTGTAAAAAAATGAAGTTATACCCTTTAAGTCTTTTTAAGAAAAACATGAGCACATATTTATCATATAACATATTCCTTGAAGTTTAACACAATGGCTTCAAATAATATTAATTAGAAAGTTTTATGCCCTCTCCACCAGAAAAAAAGTTAAATGTCAGGACAACAGGATTTATGTAGATAATTTCTATTGATTAAACAATGAAAGTCTTTCTATGGAAAACTGAAAGAGTTTTAGTAAAAGTAAGAAAAGAGCTATAATTAATTAAATGCTTTTATTATTGATTTCATTTCTACTTTAGCCAGGTTTCCTTCACAATATAACCTTTAAAATAAAGACTAATGCAATAGGTTCAAATAACATAGAGTTTTGTACCATAAATGAAAATATAACTTTGGGAAATAAATCTTACATCCAATATAAGAACATGAAAAATGCTATTTGATAAACAATTATTGGTTAATCTTCGGATTATGGTAACTTGGCGGTTTTTTGGCGAAAATTTGGCGAGCAACCTTGCTACAGCAACCTGCCAGTTTTTTTTTTGGGACGCCATTTTGTTTTCACGAAGTAAAAGGTTTTTTTTTTAACTCAACATTTTTTCCAACAATCTGCTAGCCGAATTACGTTTATGCTAGAATTTTTATGGAACAAAAGTGCTTAATCATGACGAAAATTAAGCGCGAAATTGTTTCCAAGTGCTTATTAGCTAAAATCACGATCGGAATTTTCCGAAAAGTTGTGGAACAAACGTGCACAGAAATTTGTTTTTACAGGGAAATTTGTATATGAAACATGTAAATAATTTTTCTCGTAAATTAGAAAAATTTCCACGAAAATGCAGGAAAATTTTGTGAATCTTTGAAGTTGGTAAAAAAGGACATATATGAAATTACCTGATCGCTAAAAAGTATGTATACTATGCAAGCTTTTATATGTTCAGCTTGCATATACCCTTTCCAAGGATGAACATTTGCACGTATAAAATAAATAAAATATGCACGAAATTACATTAATTTTCTTTTCCCTCTAAATTATACATTATAAAAGTCACCTGCGAATTTATAAGGCAAACATTAAAAATGGTTGCAAATACTTAGTGTCAAATATTTAACTTATTTCCATGCAGGTTTATTTGTACTGAAATGGATTGCAAAATGCTACAAACGCGTAATGCACAAAATGACTATCATTTAATTAAAATATAAATAAATTAAAGAACACTAATTAAAGTATAAATAAACATATACATTAAATTAATAAAAATTATTATTAATATTATAATTTTTATCGCCTTACTAAAATGTCGCCAAAAGTCGCCAAACTACCAGTTACCATATTCCAAAGATTAGCC
>KK120806.1:26068-69996 GCA_000611955.2 Stegodyphus mimosarum
ATGTTGGCGCTTATTGCTCATTCAAAAACAATCGCCGCCAAGCAGTGGGCTAAAGCGCATTTGGGCCTTTTTTTTTTTTACCTTTTTACTACAGTTTACTATAGTATATATAGCATTTACTATAGTTTGGATTAAAAAAAAATTGCGAAAGGTACAAATAAATAGACTAAGGAAGATAGAATAATTACAATAGAGCTTTAATTTTTCAATTACCATTAACTCCCGATAATGATTTGCGAAAATTAAAATTAATTATAGTGATCTGCGATATTCAAACTTGATTTTCCCTTACCGTAATGTTTGTAAATCTAAGTAAACAGAAAAAATCCCTTTTCCTCTTTCAGGAAAATTCCCTGTGGGTTGCAACACTTGTCAGGGTTACCATATTCTGGCGCTTATGCGCTCTCTTCTGATGTAAACAAATCCGGAATTTTGCCAAGAGCCGGTTAGAGAAGGGGCGATAAGTAAGCATGTTAAATTAAGTATTTAACTTTATTCTGTTAACATCCTCCAACAATATATGGAATTAAAGTTAATTTACATTTGAATATAATTTAAATACACACAGATAAAATGTATTAATAAAAATTAACACTTTCTTTGAGTAGGCATCAGACAAAGAAGACAGATGTCTTGTTTTGCACCCGCTAAGTCTTTCTGCTCCAATGGGCGAAAAATCAAACTAGGGTGCGAAGGAAAGGTATATAGAAAATGGGCAATTCCGTGTCTCAAAGGAGAGTAAAAAGGAACTTCGTATATTTTATACGAGTTCTAAAGGCCAGAAAAAAAATAAGGGACAAAATAAAATTAAAAATAAATGTCCCAAAAGTAATGGAGAGGAAAAAAAAATAAAAAAGGGCCTACAGAAAGAAAAGGAAAGGAAGTAAGAAAATGTCCTAAATACGATTGTGTCCAAACAAAAGTATATATTAAGTAAAGTAACATATAGTATTGCGGTATCCAAACATAATCATACATTTTTTTTTTGGCAAATAACATCAGACGAGATCATAAAACCCATACACATCGCGAGAGCAAATCAGCAAAATTAAATAAATAAATAAACATCAGAATTTTTTTTGGTTAATTATTTTATTAAAAAATTATATTTATTTAATAATTTAATCATCATAGTTTACTGTATATTTGTACCAGTCTAACAAGTTGAGGCACACTTTATTAACATATGCTAATAACTCTCAGACGTGTATTCAAGGAAATATAAATTAATCTTATTGCTTTCTTTATTTGTGGACTGAAAGAAAACATTGCAATCGAAAACAGTAAAACTGCAACCTTTTACATTCATGAATGCCCAAGATCCCCTTTCCCCGTCTCGAGAAATTCCTCAAAGGAGCCCAGATGGGGGAGTGCTAACAGCGTCTACTGATAAGCATAGCGTCACTACAGGTTACAGGAAAAACAAGCATATGATATAAAGCAATTTCAAACTATTATTTAATGTCAAAGGCCTACAACCATAATAAAAAATTAATTTAAATGCACTTAAATAATATATATTAAATTTAATTTAGAGAAAATAAGGCTACTTATCTGAAAGCTCCCGTTTTCCTTCGGATTGCAGAAGAATGAACAGCGAGGAAGTTTTCAATAAGGTTTGTTGGTGCTGTGTGATGGCTTTTCACGCCTTGTTCCAAAAGATCCCAAAGGTGCTCAGTAGGATTTAAGTTCGTGTAAGTAAGTGCTTATAGGTGGCCAATTTATGACAGAAAAGTCAGAGGAATGCTTATCCAACCAGCCAGTAGCCAACCGTGACATCTGAGAAGTACAGTTGTCTTGCTGGAAAACTCCATTACCGTGCGGATAACAGAGCAGCATAAACGGATAAAGGTGATCACCCCGCAACCTTACGTACCGAGTTGCATTGAGGGAGATTGGTGCACGCATCAAAGATTCCAAACAATGCCACGAAAAAACTCCCCACACCATGATTGAGCCACCATGCTCACTTTTTTGTACATTTCCAACTTGGCATGCAGGATCCATGGCTTCATGAGCATGACGCCATATTCTCAGCCTCCCGTCGGCGTTAAGTAGTCAGAATTTTGACTCATCACTCATGTCTACTCGTTTCCAGTCTCAGTGCCCAGGCAAGACGTGCAGCCCAATGGCCAGCATTGAACAATGATACTCTCGTAGGTCAGCGGCTCCCGAAACCCATACGGTGAAGCAAGCGTTGCACAGTCTGTTTACTGACTGTATGATTGGCACCGTCATTCAACTGGGTGGTAATTTGAGCTAATGTTTGGCTTCGCTTGCTACGTACAATACACCTGAGCTATCTCTCACCACACGCTGTCAAGGCTAACTATCCTTTGCAGTTTGCCCGATCGCTAGTTTTCTGTCCACCATCTATGTGTTCTTGGTATATTCTTGACACTGTTCACCTTGAAAATCCTAGCTGTCTGACGATTTCGGAAATTGATTGGCCCATGCGTTGCGCACCTACGATTTGTCCGCTATCGAAGGCGTCTAAATCAGGCAGTTTACCCCACTGGAAATTCTAACAACTAATTCAGAACAACCACAGTACACTCTATATATGCAGTTACCACAGCGCTCTCACTTGCGCATAAATGACGCGTAGCCCTTGTTATCCCTAATTTAGTGGCACTTCAGTGTATATTAAATATATCAATATGCTTATAAATGTTTGAATATCATAAGCATTATGTCATTTTTTACATATCAATAACAAGTTATGATAACATTATCATAGGAGTTACATTTTAAGTAATTAATTATTTGTTTACTGATTACATCAATCGCTCCTTAATATGAAAAATTGAATGCGAGTTAATTAAAATAACTTATGCAGGATGCCCACTCGATGGGGGGGGGGTACACGGTTTATTCTTTTTATCTACTGATGCTATATACTCGTATGTACTTCCGACACAAAGTTTCTTCACATAAAACACTTTTAGGAGAATAATTTGAATATTATGGGTAAATGGTTTGGAAAACATTACATTTCATTTTTATATGGTACTTATAAGGGCAAAAAGTCCAAGCAAATATGTGTTCATTATGCTGTAAGAATCCTGTTTGCTGATTGGAAGTTAAGTATTCTATGTCCTATACACAAAAAGGGGGACATACCGGAACAGTGAAAATTATAGAGGAATAAACCTATTATTGTTGCCTATAAAGTTTTTCGATTACTTTATTTAGTCGTTTATCTCCTATGATTGAGAGTGTCATTGGGGAATATCAGTGCGATTTCAGGAAAGGAAGACCCACAGATATCAAATCTTTACAGACATATATTGGGGAAATATAAAGTGCATGGAATTGAAATGTTTCGTTTGTTTGCCGACTTCAAAACAGCCTATGATAGCATTGATAGAGCTCAGTTGCTAAAAGCCCTATCTGAGTTCAAAGTTCCTCACAAGTTAATTAAGCTCTAACCGAAACCATGTCTGCGGTACGAGTTCAAGGAGAAATATGTACCTTTTTTAAGATCTGTAATGGAGTTAGGCAGGCCTATGCATCGGCATGCCTCGTTTTTAGTTTAGCTCTGGAGAAGTTCTAAGAGATGCTGGTATTAACAGAAGAGGTACTATATTTAATAAATCAGTTCATATTCTGACCTATGCTGATGATGTAGATATAAATGCAAGACCATTGATGTAGATATAAATGCAAGACTAAAAGACATTTTGGCACTAGGGAATTCAGCCACGAAAATGAAGCTCAGATTAAATGTGGAAAAACTAAATATATGTACTGTGGTAAAAGGAATATGCACCTAAAATATTTGGAGCTGGTCCATTTAAATTTGAATCTGTGAAAAATTTCACTTATTTGGGCTCTAAAATTAACTATCAATATGATACTGAAATCACAAAAAGGATTACTGCTGCAAATTGTTGCTTTTTTGGTTTACGACCTATTCTGAAATCCCATCTAATAAACAGAATGACAAAAAATCCGTTATACAAGGTATTAATAATATCAGTCTTAAACTAGGCTTCAAAGACGTGGATTGTGATTATGGAGGAAGAAACAGCCTTGGTGATCTTTGAAAGGAAGATTAAGAACTACTTTTGGTGTTATTTTTGGAGAACAATATATGGCGTAAATGATATAACTTCAAACTCTACAAAATTTATAAAGATGAGGATATTATTAAATCCCTAAAATCAAGTAGAATGAAATGGGCAGTTCATTTCCTGAGAATGAATGCACAGAGAACGGTTCTTAAGGTCTTTAATGCAACTCCTGTTTGAGGAAGACCTAAGAAAAGACACAGGACTGCCTGGATGAGGATTTTGCCATTCTAAAAATTAAGAATTAGAGGTCAATTGCTGGGAGAAGGGAGGAATGGGAAAGGCTTCTGAAGAAGGCCAGGGCCCACAAGGGGCTGTCGTGCCAATGCTAATGATGATGATGCTTAAGATGTTTAATGCAAGACTGAGCAATAGTTATGCCAGACAGAAATTAAATTTTATTTCACAGATACAGTAAAATGGTTTATATTTTTAATACAAGCAAATTTTTACATGAAGTGTGAATATTTGTTTTGTCATAGAATAAAGAATATGTTTAAATTCTTAGAATGCATATCTTTTAATCTGAAGATTGTCACAATTTTCTAAACATGAACAATGGCAGTGTGAAAGAATATGTTACACAGTGTTACCCACACTGATCTTCTTTTTCAAACATTCATTTTAATGCTTCATATTTCTTTCACATTCAAATTAATGCTTAGAAAATATTAATTAATTATGTTTCTTACTTTTGATGATTAAAATTTAAATATAAAATTACATTTACTATAATACATAAAAAAATTAACACTGGAAATCAAGAAAGCAGTGCAAGAAACTTCATTTCAGAATATGGATTAACAATTTTTTAATATATTAAGCACCATAGAAGAAGTGGCAATAAAAATTTCCAAAACGAGCCAATTCAGAACTGTGTTCAATACACCCATCTTCTTGGCATCTAAATTTTTTTAATGCGAATCCTCAGGCTTTTGATAGCTTCAAAATTTTGTCAATGAATTTCATCTGGGAATTGATACAATATTTGTTTTATAAAATTATCACAAAACTGAAATTTTACCTTAAAGATGAAATGTGCCCAAAATGTGGGCATGCAGAATACAGTCGGCATACCACATAGCTTGCACATACCTGTTAGCATTTTAAAACATTTTGTATTAAATATTTTGGATCTTTTCCATTATAGGATAATAATAAAATTTTCTACATAAATTAAAAGCATGTGACCAACAATAAGGCAAATTTACTATTGTACTAGTTGTGCTTTATTTGATTCTCATTCACGTGATTTCCCATGGAGATGCAAGAATAAGCCCCAAACCCATTTGAATTGAGCTTCATCAATACAGCTGCCTAATATCCACCTTTAAATTTATATTGTTGCATGTGCGTGGATTCGTAATGGATTGAACATACACAGACCTGAAGATAGTTTGATAAAATTTATTTTTTCCAAAAGAAAAATTTTACAGTTTTGAAACTTTTCACAACAGTACTAATACAGCTGTTTTCTATATCACAGCACAGAATCAGAAGTTACTACTTCAAATTATTAAGAATGTTAAACATAATGCAATGGAAAGCACATCTAAAGAGTGAAGCTGGCATGGATATCTTAATACTCTGAAGTCAACTCAACTGAAAAATCTGCGAAATAATGTTCACCGATCTCATATAATTTTCACCTGGCTGCTGACAAATCTCTAATACTTGCCATTTCTCGAAACTATTGGAAGGCATATGTGATTAAAGTTACATCTAAGCGTCGGGTACAGTTATAGTTACATATAGGGATCAATTAAATTCAGTTACAGTACCAATTATAGTTATAAGACCAAACCAACAGTTGCCAAGTTTAAAGATTTTTCAAGATTAAAATCTGGCAACAAAAATTAGCCGCTCAAACCACTGCCAGCTTGCCGATATCTCACCAGTTTAGTGAAATAGTCATTTACCTCAATGTCAAATAGGTTTGCCCCTGTAATCTAATTTTTCTCGCAGAGCTTTGTTTTTCACACATTTCATGTTACATTGTACAAAAGATACTAGAATTTCACTTATAATTTCAGTAACATTATTTTCATATGTACAAAATTCATAACATTATTCTGTTCTAATCTCTCTTATTTCCTTGCTTTTAAAGTAGGTGATCCATAAAATTTTTTTTAAGTGTTTCATTCCATTTCAGTTCTTTCTTCATTTAAATAAATAACCTAAGGGACATATTTCTTATGCCCAGAAATATTTATTGCTACACTATCAAAAAGATCAAAATTTTATACGCTATTTTTAATGCATGGCATTTTGTGCACTTCCTGAATTATGAAAATGAGTTCCATATCTGTAAAAAGTTAAAAGCCCGAAGATGAATGCATTAGAAGGGAATGCTAATAGAAACTGACATTAATTATTTTCATTATTACTTCCTTGAATAATAAAACTGAATTTATTGCAATCCACAACTAGGAAACATTACAGACTAGGGAAGATGACTTAATACAAAATTTTATAAGTGGGAATTTCTTTTTCCTATCACATACATGGATATCCATGAAAGACCTATGTAGACAATCAATTTGCCAGGAATCTAACCCAGGATCAATTACAGTCTGTCTAGCATAAGAAGAGCTCTCGCCAGTTAGTCTGCAGCGGTCTGTTGCCGTAGAAACGAGCCATGACCCATTTTCCATAGGGGTGTCTTGAAGATTTACTTTTCAGTTTGCCATCCTGGTGCATTTAAAGATAAATTGGCAACCCTTGGTTTGCCCCTATTTGAAATATACTAGCCTTGTTGCTATAGCAACCACCACCTGCCAGACAATGTGGTGGGAGTTATTCTTCTTGTAGACAGACAGTACTAAGGTTCAGGGCTCTTATTTACTCAACCACAAGGAGACTAAAAAATGTCTGACTTTTGGTTACTGCTGTTATACTCTCTCCTTCCTTTGCCTTAGATATGTAGAGCAGACACTTGATTAACTAGCACTGGGGACTCCATGGTTAACCTGAGAGCAGTTGAAAAAATAATAATTAAAAAAATCTGAAAGGATTCAGAATTTAACATTTGCCCCAAAAGGCTTTTTTAAAGTTTAATATGGTTTATCACAGAGATTATCAATAGAGTTGGTTGAGGTGGAATAGTGAAACATTTTATAAGATACTAGATGAATATGCATTTAGATGAACGTGGGAACATTATGTATTTTCTAAATATTTGAAAAAAGAAAAATATATAGTGTATTTCTACAAAAATATTTATTAGCTATATTATGAATTAAATGCACTGAATGATATAATCATACCGATCCCCCCCAAAAAAACCTTAAGAACTGGATAAATTACTTAGTTTGTTCATCAGCAGAAGATAGATAAAAGGTGGAAGGTAAATTTTACATTTCTTACATTTTGTCCAATAACAATAGATTTGAATGAAAAGTAAAACAATGAAAAACTGCACTTTGACACTAATAGCCTGTTTGGGCTAAAATATGAGAAAGAAATACTTAGTATTATAATCAACAGAAAAATGACAGGAAAAAAAATCTGTATTTATAAACTATATAATTTGGAGAATAAGTTCATTTGGTTATGTAAACTAAATAAGCAATCAAATCAAGAACATAAAAAATAATAATAATAATAAAAAAATAACTTTCTGCTTATATATTTCAACAGAAGTCAATGAGAAAAGAAGATAAATAGCTATAACTTGATTTATTTTGGCAATTATAGATAACTGAATAATATTTATATATTCCAGATTAAATACAATTAAAATCACAGACAAAATTTTTTTTGAACATTATGACCTTTTCTACTAGCATTATTGTTTCATGTGTTTTCTTATCCTTTTGCATTTCCCATAAAAATTTTGCTTTACTCAGCTGGATTATGATGGTAATTCTTTCCATCATTCTGTAAAATTAAATCTAATTTTTTTGACAACACTGTTTTTGTACTTCATTGTATCCTCATAATAAAGAAATTATTGATGCATTTAGGAACAAGACATTGTTTCCAATGCTTTATTTTCACAAAGACTCTCAATACATACATATACATGCCTGCTTTGGCATGCTTCACAGTACATTTAAAATATATTAATTATTTTTTAAAATTATATATTAAAAAATATTTTGATTATGACAGTATGATTTGGAATAAAAACATATGCTACTTTTAAGAGAAACAGAAGAAAGGTTCTATATTCTGCATTCATAGTCTAGACAATCAAAAATATACATAGTCACCAGAAATTGCAAACTTGGCAGCCCAATCTGCTTCATGTGAGTATTGCGGGTGGTGTATAAAATCTATAAATGCTTAACTTGTTTATTTGATGGCTGAATCATCAGTCCACTTCCACTGGCAGTTGAATATAACTGATCTATGATTAAATGTTGTAGAATGTGTCCAAGTTTTTCTGTTCTTATTTTTTGAAAGTGGCAACAAGACTAGTGATTGATAGAATATTGTGTTTGTGACAGATATTTAGAATGGCTTGCTTATTTTCTATTACTTATTTTGTATTGCTTAATTCATATTTAGAATTAGTGTAATTAAATAAAAGAGAAGGAAACACAATCCATGTGATTTATGTAGTGATCCACCACAGCAAAACATCTGTGACAGCAAAAATTTGCATGTTACAGATCTGCCAATCTATAACATGCAAATTTCCAAAGGTTTATGCAGTGGCTCCTTTAACAATGAAGTATTATAGTTCCATTTAATGGGCAATCTTTTTAAAAGAGAAAAATGAATGTGATGACATTTAGCTTCTTTCAACGTAAGTTAAGTCACATACCCTTTTATGTATTGAAAAAAGACAAATATTTGGATTTTAATCTATTTCTTTTTATCAGATATCGTATATTTATCATAATTTTTGGTAGGATCATATGGTTCCCATCGAGATGCAGGAAATATGTGCTTATTTCTCTCATACCAGCTGCGAAGAAGAACCTTTCCAGCATGAGATTCATCTTTCTCAACAGTTGCATCACTTACTAACCTAACATCATCATGCACATCAAAGTTAAACAGAGGTCCACTTTTCCCTCTTGCTTTTGTAACAATAAAATCATAAAATGTGTAGTGATGAGGAATTATTAAATCTTCTTTCACATACATCAGTTGATCCCCAGTTACAGCTCTTAATTCATGAAATTCTTTACGTAAAACTTCCAGGCATTTCTGCAATAAAGGAGGTGGAAAAATTAAATGATTTACAATGAAAAAATCATACACTCAGCATAAAAATTTTTATATTTAACTAATAATACTAATTAAAATGTACAAGTAACATTTTTTTCCTAGTATAGAAAATTAAAAACGCATCTTTTCACAATGTGGTTGACTGCATTAACTCAGTGGTTCTCAACCTTCTTCCCTCATGCACCACTTTCACTATTGGTAGACAATCATCCCTCACCTTTTTCCAAAGCTTGAAAAATACATGCATTTAAAACTTTAATGTGTTTCACGAAAAACAAGAAGAAAGTATAAGTCACAAATTAAATTATTTACATACACAATTTCAAGCACATTGAACAGCATAAGTTAAAGTACACGGAAACCAAAAATTAAAAACTGATAGGAGTTCATTTGGCTATTTTTCTGTCAATGTAATATCAGTCATCAAATGTGGTAGCCACTTTATAGGTTGCCATAAACAGTTGTGCAATGATAATATATATATAAAGTTTAACATGTTCAATGCCAAATTTATGCAAATCTTTGATGACTTTTAAGTAAAAACACATCACCATGTACATAGGAAGAACGAAACTGTTCTGCATAGCTCTGTTACTGCACACATTAAACATTACATATATTATTCATTAGATATAAAATAATTATTCTTTTCATGAAGCTTTATATATCATTAGGGTTGTCACCATCTAGCTAGATTTCCTGACAAATTTTATGTTTACCACTACGTATTACCAGACATAAGCACTGACATGAAATCAAAGAAGTATCCAATCAAGACCAAACTTATTAAAAAATGAATTAATAATTATTCCAGATATCAAAATTTATACTGAAAAGTACCAAAACTTATACTAAAAATGAATTAATAATTATTTGCTCTCGCTTAATCAATTAAAAAATGCAAACATAATAAATTTACAATAATATAGCTTTCCTATCTTAGAACTGGAAAATAAGAAAACAATATCACTACAATAATGAGAAACTTTCATAAATTTTATAAATAATAGTAATATTAGAATTGCTAAACATAGTCCATATATTTCTATGGCACAATTGGCTCCTATAAAAAAGCTAATAATTGTATACACTGATTGATTTTACTCATGGCCACTTTAAAGTCTCTTTCATAGACTACTACTAGTATCATTACAACACACTTAGATAAGCACACACATGAAAGACTTAGAAAGGAGCAGAATCATGAAGTTATATGAAGTGAATAGTTACATCAAGCTAAGAGGTATATTATTTTTACCTACATTTATTTTAATTTGTTAACCTTTCCTATCTCCTCTAATTTCTCTCATGTTTCCTCGCCAGGAAGTATATTAGTTAGTGTGAACGAGAGAGCATTTAAACTGAAGTAGGGAAAAGGTTAGTCAGAGCACAGTTCTGCTACTGAGAGTGCACATTGTTAATCCCACCAGTTGTTAAACTTTGAATCTCGGCTTCGCATCCGTGCAGCCAAAATTAGAATCTCGCTACTGCAGGTTTCTGAGTCAATCTGCTAGAATTGTGTTAACTTGCACTACTATTTACTTTTAAATTTAGTTTGTTACATTACCTTTTTAAGTTCTGCACCACAAGTGCTTGGAGATGGTGCAAGCATATAAATCCGTGCCATCTGTGAACTACTGTTTTCAATATAAGAGTCTTTTTTCACCTTCCCCTGCTGTATTCATCTTTGAGTCTTTGCGAGAAGTCACAACACAGACTTTTCAAGTAGATCTAGTTAAAGCGTCTGTTAGAAAAGAAGACTAGATCCTACATTTGGCACACAAATAAATCCTGACAAATGGACCAGGATAAGACCACCTTCTTACTGACTCCACCAATGTCACATACCCCACTGGTTCAGGAAACCATATGGAAGGGTTTAGGTTCTTAGTGGATACAATTCGGGCTTCCATGAAACCCGCAGTGATGTTCGATGGAAAACATCAGTCACTAAATTTTTGAAACAGCTGGACAACCAATTTTTGCTGTATCTGGTCTCAGGAATTCAAAAAATAATGACAGCTGCCACCACCCTATAAGGCAGGCTTTACGCTGGCACAAAGGAACTGGTAAATTTTTACTAGGAGAAATAGGCAGTCAAGCATATATATTTAAAATATTTAAAAACTGAACTTCTATAAGTTCCCATGATCAAAGACAGAGCAAAGTTAGAAGCTGAATTATTTAACAAGTACCAAAAGAAGGTTGAGGAGCTGACAGAATTTATTCTGAGAAAAATTCAAATTATTAATTTATTGTATGGAAGAAAGTCCGATAATGCAGTTATTCAAATTATGTCTCTCTGACAATTACCACAAATCCAAGACTTTATTGAATTGAGAAATCGCAGAACTTTGAAACAACTGTTTGAGCTGATGGTCAAATCGAAAGGTGGATGAAAGTACACGTACAGTATATTATGCCCAAAAAATAAATGGACAGTTTCACAGGCTGAGAGCAGAAAAGAGGAGAAGATTTAACAGTAAGAAAACCTTTCAAGATAAAAGCTCTATCGATAAAAAAAGTAGGCCGCAAGATGAAAAACAAGGGGTGGGGAAGCAGCAGTTAAAGAAATCCGGGGTGCTGATCGAAGGAAGATGCAGTTACTTCGCTTGTATAGAAATACCTCTAAATTACAATTAAACATACTGGTCATAAAAAATTTGGCCTTACTGGTCATTTAGATTTTGCTGAATAATGTACTAACAGAAGCCCAACTAGATACAGAAACAGAAACAAACTTCGTTCCTGAAAACTATTTTCGTAAAAATTTTGAAACATATCAACATTTTAGTGTAGAAAATATAAAAGTCATTGCTGCACAAGGCAAACATTGTTACAACCTAAAATGACTGGAGCTTGTTAAGTTTTACCAATGAAAACAATTGTCTTGTGGGACTCATTTTTAACTTGAACATTACTCTTTCCATCTTGAGAAAATTCATACCTAAAATGACTGGAGCCTGTTCAGTTTTAGCAACGAAAAAAATTTTCTTGTGGAACTCATTTTTAACTTGAACATTTAAAGTTAAAAATGAGTTCCACAAGAAAATTTTTTTCGTTGCTAAAACTGAACAGGCTCCAGTCATTTTAGGTATGAATTTTCTCAAGATGGAAAGAGTAATGTTCAAGTTAAAAAAAGCAAATCAATTCCAGGAAGCAACTGTTAAGTACAACTGTACATATGCACCCAACATCGGATCCATCATCATCAATCACTGTGAGCATTTCGTTTGCAAAGTCTTCTCTCTGTTGCACAGCTCGAACGGGAATGGCTTGGTGACAATGGATCTTAAATGGAAGCATAAACAGCCTGTTTCTCAGTATTCTGTGCATTCTGGATCGTGTTAAGGCGGATTCTGCTGCAAGTCTTCAGATTTTCCTGAATAAGCGTAGAAACTATCGTGACATTTTCAGGAGTTAACTACAAAGTGATTGGGACTAACATTTTACACTAACCCATCAGCTATACTTCCTGTTCATTGAAATTTGTCGAAAAGCACACAAATAATTTTCAAATCAGGACCTTTTGCAACATTGAATCTGGATTTAAAAGTGCACCTTGTTGCCAAAGGACTGTAATTTAACCACTGAAATTCCAGTACCAGAAAAACATGTTATTCCATGGATTACATGATTTCATGAACATCCTTTTCACGTTTTAACAGTGGAACTGGCTGCAGATTGATTGCTCTGGAGTCAGATCACTCTTTATAGGGACTCCTTCTTGGTAATACAGCGTACAGTGCCACCTATTGGCAACTTTTGTAACTAAATGTGAAACTTCTGAATCAGATTTTTACAGCTGTCCCAATAAACATACCTTTTGTTTCATTCTTCTATCGATCTTTGTTTTTGAGTTACTTAATTTTAAATACAGGAGTCCTTTGTGGGACACCCTGCATCAAGTTTTATTTTAATTCTAAGTAGGAAGTTTGCTGCAAAATTTTCTTTCAGTTGTTGTCCTGATCAAGAACAATTTTAATAAGATGTTCAGTCTGAGAGACTGAGTTAGGAAACTTTAGCATGTTTTCAACTAAGTGAAGCAATTTCACTACTCTTTAAGCTAGAAAATTTTGTAGACTATACATGATTTGAAATTGTTTTCAGAAAATTCATGTAAAGTAACTGTAAAAGTTTTTGAAATATGTGCTAAAACTAAAAGTATTTTTGTGCATGCTTGCAAAAACAGAAATAAATGTGTATGTATGCAAGAGATAAAGTCAAGCTAACAGTAGAGTTAATTTAAAAGTAAAAACTAGCTTGAGAATGTATGAAATTTAAAGTTAAGCTCTCCAGCCAAAATGCTGTTAATTTTTAGCTTTAGCTAGAATTAACATCTCAGAGCTGAGAATTGAATGTAGGGTGCATTTTACAGATTTCTTTTATTTAAATTCTAACATGTAGGCTGTTCTATTAGATAGTAGTGTGAACTTTCTTTACATGAACACAAGCTTTCATCTCAGTATAATTTGCTGGACAGCAGGGAGAGGGGGATTTAAAATTTGGGTAGAATGTAATAAATAAAAGTTTCCCCACGTGATGTTAAATGAAAATAAATATATTTGTGTAAAAGTTAAGTGAATATGTAAAATGTAATAGACTTTTCCTTCCAGAGGACTTAAAGGAGACAAAAGAAAACATATCTAAGAAAAATGCTATGTATGTAATGAAAAACTGACACAGTTGGTCTGTGAAAACCATTTAATTATCTTAGGACTTAAAACCTCTGAAGGTTGACTCAGGGTTAGGATTAGAATTTAATTACCTTTATCATGGTCATTAATGATCTTTTATAGATGATACATAAATTCAGGCAGGGGATGTAGGGTTCTATTATTTTTACTAAGAGTTATTTTAATTTCTTAGCCTTTTCTATCTTTGCTTATTCCCCCTCATGTTTCCTCACCAGGATGTAAATTAGTTAGAGTGAATGAGAGATTATTTAAAGTGAAGTAGAGAAAAGGTTAGTCAGAGTGTGGTTTTGTTATTTGAGAGTGCGTGTTGTTAATTCTACTAGCTGCTGAACTTTGAATCTTGGCTTTGCATTCTTGCCACCAAAATTAATATCATGCTATAGTAGGTTTCTGAGTCAATATGCTAGGTTAAATCAAACTGTGTTGACTTGCACTACTATTTACCTCTGAATTTAGTTTGTTACATTATCTTTTTAAGCTCCTCACCATAAGCAGTTGGTAACTGTGTATGCATGCAAGTCTATTAGTATAGTATCTGTAAACTACTGTGTTCAATAAAAGGGTCTTTTTCTACCTCGCTTGCTGTATTTCTCTTCGAGTGTTTGCGAGAAGTTGCAATATAGAATTTTCAAGTAGATCTAGTTAGCAAAGAAGACTAGATCCTACAAAACAACAAATTAAAAAGAAATGGACAAGACGCCAGAACTTCAGCAATGGTTTTACAGATATAGTTTCAATGCTCTAACTGTATAGTTGTGCCACTATTTCAAATCTGGACTGACGAGTCTGAACCTCAGACTTTGTACCGTATAACTATTTTGTGGTACAGCATAAAGCAATCTCTATGTATGAGAATGTTGAATTCTTTGGCATTTTCTGATTCACCACTACTATTAACTCTTAATTATTACTATACCCAAAAGAAAAGGGTTCATTCAAATCTACTATTAATTCCTCTGCAACAACTGTTGAATTACCAACATGTTGGAGAAATGTGGAGAAGTGGTAATAAATGAAGATGATATAACAGAAGTTTTTCATTGCGACTGCAATGCCAATCATCAATCAATTAACGGATGCCGAAATCTGTAGTATGGTTCTAGATCCAGAAAATACTGCTACTGATAGTGAAAAAAGTGACAGAGAGGTAATAGAAAATGAAAAAACTTCGACTGATGAGTTAGTCGGAATTCTCGACAAAGCAATTACAGGATAACAGAACAAGAAATTGTGTCTGTTTCTAGAATTAAAGTATTAGCACAAAAAATGAAACATCTTAAACAACTTACATTGAAAGAAATGTTTAGTAAAGTAAACAAATAAATATTAAGTTTTTTTCTGTAAATTTTGATAACCTTCAGATCATACATTAAGATTTCATATTTTTAATTGTATAATTTCTGCATGCCATCTTACTAGATTTGAAATGATGATCTAATATCCAGAAAAATCCCAAATCCGGAATTGCTGAAGTCCTTACAAGTCCAGATCTTGGACTTCGTACCATAGATACTTTACATTTTACTAGTAGTAATTCATGCCCACATGGGGATTGCATACTTTTCCAATAATTAAATAAGAACCACCACATGTCTCATTATAAGATTATCATTTCTAATGAGCCTTCTTCAATAGGAAGATCATAATATAAATGCTTCCATTTTAGGTTTAAAAAATGTGTCCAATTTTGTTACAAATAATAATAAATTTTCTGTTGAAAGTGTTGATTTTTTTCAATGGATAAGAGGTTAGTTTTTAAGAAGAATCCAGTTAAAAAAAAGGACAAAGGGAGTCAGTTTATACTAAATACCAGCTTACAGCCAAAATTACACAACTACCAAAATAAATATAAATTTTAGTTGAACATAATATAAAAATTAATATAATTTTACTTTTGATATTAAATCTATGAAAATTGTTATTACAATGCTCATACTGCACAAAAAATCAATATATAAATAAAATATATTAACATATATTACTTACTTAAGCCAATAATATCAAATACCTGTAAAAACTGGTAAATGCTATTGCCCTTTTTCATTTTTACACTTCGTCGATGACCTGACCCATCCCAATAGCTAAAGGTAATTTCAATTTCTTCATTTTTTAACTTTTCTTGTTTTTGTACCCACTCCTAGATAAAGAAAACATGAATATAATTATAAATAAAGCAAAATAATGACTATAAGCTGCAGTTTAATTATTTTTTTTATCTTAATCTTAAGTACATCTTTGCCTCTTAGATGATTTTCTATAAAAGTTTTACATAATTTCTGGTTATCTGGAGTCTTACTGAAAAGTTTCAAATGTGTTGACAACTGTAAACAGTATTTACGAATTTGTCGCCAATTTAGGACATTTGTTTGGATATCTTTAAGATTATTTTGGTACTGTTCTCTTAATAACACCACATTCAGAAATGTATGTACTAATGAATCATGTGTATAAATGTGTGTGTATACATACAGATATACATGCATATACTTCTTAGTATGGCCATTCTAACAGAAAAGTACCATGTATGTATATGTGTGTTTACATATATATATACACTTTGCAAAAAAAGGGGGGGACAGTTCTACATCTCCCATTCTACTTGCCCAATTGAAGAAATTCAAATTGTGTTTTTCATGTCTGGAAAGCACGAGTTAGGATACATATTAGATTTATATACAGCATTAATCTAATAGGTATTTTGACACAAAACCGGACATTTTTCTGAAATTACATATCACGTTTTTTCCATATTTCGATTCTACGGCTCAAATTATACCTAAATAACAAATTTTGTAACCTTTGGAAACAAATTTGTGAAGAAATTTAAAAATCTGTCTTGGCCTATTTTTTTTTCAGTTTGCGTCATAAATAATTCACTTGGCGAACTTCTTAATTTATAGCAACTTACTTTCCTTTCCCTTTTTTCATTGCACACAAGCGGAAAAAAAAGTCATCTTCATACTTTCAAATAATCTTAACAAACTGCGTAAACCATATGTGGGGTTATTATCGCTTATAACAAATACGGCAAGTTTCGAAATGAGCCAATATGTAAATTCACATATATTTTAGCAACTTCGGAATAAAAAACTCTAATTTTTGGCAGGTATGCTTAGAAATGCATCTACTTTAAGATGATGGTAAAAATTTTATAGGTTATAATTCAAAATATTTTTCGAAAAATTTATAAAAATTATTTTAAAATACAAATTTTAAAAGTAAATCATAAAAAATGGGCGAATTTTATTTGGAATGAACCTAAATTTCGAAATGTGAAAGGAAGAATCAAATCAGTTTAATTAAAAAAATTTCGAAAAAGGAAGAATCAAATCAGTTTAATTAAAAAAAGAGGTATTAATAAATATATACCAAATTCAATTAACATGGAAAAGCTAAAATTTTGAGAGCTAATTTTTTAAAAAACTACTAATGGGATTTCTACAAAACTTGGCAGTTTGGCATAATTTAAATTGTAGAATTGAAATATGGAAAAAAATCAGCATGTCATTTCAGAAAAAGTCCAATTTTGTTTAAAAATACTCATATTAGAACAATACTATATATAAATCTAATACATATCCTAAGTCGCACTTTCGAGACATGAAAAACGCAGTTTGAATTTCGTCAATCGGCCCAGCAGAATGAAAGTAGAACTTTCCCCCCTTTTTTTGGCACCAAGTACATAACTAGGTTGTCATATTGTCAGGACTGAGTGTTCGGTGCATATTCTTGGAAAACATCTTCGTGAACTCCTTAAATCCTGATCTGGAACAGGGAGCTGAATGCAGCTACGTTCTGTGGTAGAATATTGTGATTAAGTGGTAGAAGAACTGCACTTTAAAGGGATTTAAAATCCTCTTTTATTAAACCACAATTATTTACAGCCACTTCCCAACTTGGGAGGGATACAGAAAATAACGACCACCACTTGGGTCTAAACTAAACAATCAAATTAATTTAAACTAAAACTAATTAGAAATTAAATAATCGTTGCTCACAGAGCTATAATGCGAGGTTGGCCTCTAAACTAAATGGTGCGTAGCACGATTTAACTAATACTGACGCAATTGGAATTATTTCAATAAGTAATCACGTACAGCGCTATGGCTTAGAATTTAAATACTAGCTAGTCAGGCGAACGTTGAATAGAGTAACAGTGGTCTGAGACTAAAAGCTCTCTCACACTGAAAGCTTTCTACCTTTCGTTTAAATACTACTTGGCTCCACTTCCAATTAGCATAAAGGTGAAATGCGTGCTTATTCTAACGGGAAGTTGAAATGAGAAGAGATAGAAAGAGTCAAATTAAAATAAAACTTTGTTAGTTTAACTAAAACCTTACAATATAAATATCTTTTGCTAACCGTGTGGGTTACCTCATCAGTTCATTTTCGCAGATTTTTGGGTAAGTGTGCAGATAATCAGATATTATACTAGGTTATGTTTAGAGTGAAAAGAAAACATACAAAATTCACAATATGTAGCTTAACAAATAAGTAATTACTTTCAGAGGTTTCATATTTATATCAACTATTTCTTAGTTCAAAAACATAAATGAAATTTAAACTGATCACAAGCATATCAGCAGTAACAATTAAAACACAGTAAATTGTATTTGCACTGTCTAAGCAGAGCTCAACTTAAGAGTCATTACAATTTACATAAAAAAAGCAACTTTATTTTAAATTTGCATACTTTGGAAATTAAACAAACCATCAAAATTTCTTACTGAATATATCTATTCCGGACTCTTTCAGTTAAATCATAAATATACATAGAAGAATATTTGGAATAAAATGACATATTTCAGTACTTTTATATACTTAAAAAAAAAAAAAAGAAATTTTGTAAACTTTTCAGAACAGAATACCAGGAACAGTTGAGAAAATTAGAATTTGAGTTATTTAGGAGGAGAATAAATTAAAAAACTCTATTGAAAATTATTACGTGGTATATGACAGCAAAAATGTGCTGTTAAAAAAATCAGGAAAAAAGTTGGTTTATATTAATTTTAAAAAATCAACTTATTTGCTATAACAAGATGATCAGGCAAAGGGTCCTGTTGGAATATATCTGTTAGCTACACTATCTAGGAACTTCAATTTTGCATATATAACACATGATACATGAGAACATATCAATTACATATTGGCAAGAAAAATTTTGCTTGGAAGTTTGATATAGAAATCTCAGGTTAAAATTCATCTGAGCTAGAATTTTCCAGCAAAATTATGTAAATATATTTTACCAGTGTAAAAAAAAAAAAAAAAAAAAACTAAAAAAAAAAAACACTTCGCATTGTAACAGTACTAGACAGCACTGTGATAGGCCAGTAAGAACAGAGGTAACTTCTGGTCTTAGTCCTGATGGTTTCTGGGAGCTATCAGCAAGAGTTTATTAGGATGGTTCAATTGAACCTTTCTAGCATGCCATTTGACTGTGGATGTAAAAATGTCCTTTGGGTTTTGTTATGCCGAGTAGTTTACAAAGTTCCTTAATTACAGCTGAGATAAAATTCTTTTATTGATCAGGATGTAACTGAAGAGACACTGAAAATCTGTAAATTCAATTCTGTGTCATTACTTTCGATACCGCAACAGCCTCTTGAACAGAGATAGGAAATGCTTCCGACCACTTCGTAAAGTAATCATTGGCAACAAGGATGTATTTGTTGTCATCACCAGATTGGGCTGAGGTCTCAGAATATCAAAGGTAACACATTAAAAGGCCCTCCTACACTGTAATGTTACAGCTTCCCTCGGCGGTGTTTCTTCGGTCCTATCTGTCATGATCTTGAACTGACATCCCTCCATCATTAGGATGTATCTTTCCCTGCTGAAATCCACTTTTTAAAGCAAGAATCAAAAACCACTTGCTTCCAGGAAGACTGTGCAGAATGTCGTCAATTCTAGGAAGAGGATAGCTGTTTTTCTTTGTGACATCGTTCTACCAGTGATAGCCAACGCAAAATCTATTTGAACCATCTCTGTTCCTGACAAGATGATGGGACAGGTCCAAGAATTTGCTGAAGGCTTGATAACAGTTTTCTTGCATGTCCTTTAGAAGTTCTTTTACCCTTTCCTATTTATCAATCTGTAGATATCTTGGATGTTGCTTGACTGGCGGATGATCTCCCACATTAGTTTTATGCTGTACCAGACTGGTTCAACCTACATCAGAAGATGAGAGGGAGAAAACATCTTGAAATTCTTTAATAATACACTCTGCTGCACTAAAGACACATTGACTAGAAGAGTGCTGGCTTGTTTGATGCAGTCAATAGAGTGCGAGCACTTCACCTTTCCTAACGACTTCTGCCTTGTCACTTATGTTGGCAATTCTCATTGGGATGATGGTCTTCAATAGGTCGACAAGTGTCCAGGCTACTAGTAGTTTTTTCAGGTTGTTACAGTTCTTAGGATATTCCATTATGCCGTACTGGAAATTTCTGTTTTGAGCTATGGATCAAGGTAGTAAAAGTTCTATTCTTGATGGTATTGTGATATTGTCTTGTATTACTATTTGGTGGACAGAGTTAACTCCCTGATTTTTAATTCTGAATAGGGCTATGTCCTTAGAGGCAGAATATAGCTCATTATTTTTAAATTCCAATGAAAAACTGCATTTCCTTAGAAAGTCTAATATCTGCCGCACATGCCATGAGATGGTAGGTGGCACTTGCAGTTCCTTCATATGCGGCTTTCACCACTGCAATTCCAGCTCTTCAGCATTGGTTTCTTGCTATTACTATTTTGCCTCAAGACATTGACTTGCTGGTTAAATTGTCTAGATGAGTAGATAGTTGATCCACTGTGTTTGGGTGATAGTCTCTACAGGTTGCTTGATGAGCTGCCTCGAATTTCATAGTATAAACTAAAACGCTTCTTACATGTTTTTACATATAAAGTGCATTTTTAGACATTCACCATTCATATGAGCTTTCTTTATCTCAGGATCCCAGATGCCATTGACAAAGTACTACAGGGACAGGAATTTCCTTGTTTCCTTTGGGCAGTCCAGAAAGATGAGACAGCCTTGCAACATCTGTGGTGAGCTCCAGGAGTATTCCGTGGGGCATCTGCTGGTGAGATTTTAACTGAAGCATGAAGTCTTTTAAACAATTCTCGTCCAAAGTGCAGCTCCAGTGCATCAGACATAGCTTCAAAGTTTCGCCTCTGATTTTCAGACAGAGTTTGAAGGATATCCACTGTATCTGATCTCAGAGAAGTGGCGAGATGGCAAGCTTTAGTTTCAGAATCCCAATCATTTGTGTCTGCCACTATAGAAAACTAAATCTTGTACACTTGTCAGGAAGTAATTTCCATTACATGTAGACAGCTTTACATAAAATCAAAATGACATTAGGTAGGGGTTTAAAGCAATCGGAATTGTTTCCAGCTGTCACTATGCAATTCTTTAAGCTGAAAACTTCCTTGGCAACAGTAGAAACATTGTTTTCAATTTATTGTTCAGCAGAAGCAACTCTTTCTTTGATTTGTGGCATGACAGCAGAAACTCATTCTTGAATTTCAAAACTTTTAATTTCAACCGTGTCAATTACACCTTCCGTACCCTCAAACTTGTTTTCTCTAATGGCAGAAATTTTTCTTTTCATTTCCTCTTGGCCTGCTTCGATCTTTTTTTATTTCCTTGTACAAAGTAAAAAGGAAGTATTGTAATCGTGAAAAATTTTGGGTACCATATTTCAATGAAAATATCTATTTTGACTGCTATTGAGTGCAATTTAACAACGTTTTTGAGTGACAACCTTACATAAGGACAGAATAAAGGCTTCTTTTCCCCCCAAATAATTATAAAACTGATTTAAAATGGATTCTTAGGAGATTATTTTCATAGCGTCAGACGAGCGTATATATGTATGTTTGCATCTTGCATAACTCAAAAACAAGTACCCTCAGAAAGTTAAATTTTTGTATATAGGGCTGCTATAACATGTACATGTGCACCTCCCATTTTGGCCACATTGGCCGCGCCAAATGTATATATATTATATTATATACTCTGTTACTCAGCTCGGTGAGCTCAGTTTCTTTATAAGTTTGTAAAATGTGCATTTTTTGCTTTAAAAATGATTGAATTATGTTGTTCTTATCTTTCGGTTAAGATTTTTAAGCGCTTAGTTAATCTGCATGCAATAATTGTGGAATTATCAACAATTTAAAAGTTTTTTAAGTGCAACTAAGTCTAATTTTTGTTATGATAGCCACCATATTTGTTTACATTTGAAGCTTAGTGGAATAGTGAATTTGTTGCCAATCTAGAGAAACTAAGCTTCGCAACAACAAAGTAACATCTTCTTTTATTATTGCGAATTAAATTATGTTTGATTCATTCTGGAATTATCATTTATGTTAGCTGGTTTTTGCATACAAATTGTAAATTTAATTGTTTTAACTGTACTTGGTGTTTTATTTTTTTCTACAGCTTTCAATTTTTAATGAAAATATTTTGAATTTTTATGTATTTTTGCCTTACCGCGAAGTGAGAACTGAATTAATTAGAAGCGCATGCACATTAGATAAGCGGGGCTGAATTGTCTGTGAAAAACTGTTTCTTTTTTATTTGTTTAACTTCTTTTATATGTCGTTTTAGATTTTTTATAGTATTTGAACAGAACTTGTGGTAATTCTTCAGATGCTATAATTTTTGTTCACTCTGAGTTATAAAATGAATGAAATGCAATGCTGTTAAGTGAACCTAGTGCTGAAGTGTGGCTAGGGTAAATAAATATAGTGAACTTTAAAGAGTGCATTTAATCTGTTATGATTTATGCGCTATCAACGAAGCAGATTTAATTCAAAATTCGCTAACTGTTAATTCAATATGTTTAAATGAAATGCAGGAAAATTGTGTATAATTTAATATTCTGTACAAGGAAGTCATGTGGTGTACACATCATATTTTTTTAACTGACTTGACGGCCCCTTCTATCATTTCTTAGCCTAGTTTCATCTTTTTTTAAATGATGAAAAGAGTGTTAAGAGATTGTTTTAGTTGTTTTTCAATCACTCTGGTCACCGGCATTCAACCCCACACCTAACACAAAAAATAGTTACATTCGTATGGGTTCATAATGGACTGACTGCATAAAGAACTAATGAAAGCTTGATGAAATTTATTTATTTATTTTTTGAAAACACATTACAGTCCTGAAACTTTTCATGTGAAAGCACTTATACAACTCTTCTCAGAATGATACAGCACAATCAGTAGTTACCACTTCAAATTACTAAGAACTAGGTAATGCTAATAACCTAAAAAGCATATGTTTACACAGTAAGTTTTGATACTCACAAGGGGGCATTCCCTACTCATCATCACCAATTTCACTCAAATTTATAAGGCATGGAGGCCTCGGCTAGAATTGAAAGTACCCGAATTGGGAACTCTAGATGGCCAAGCATTTAGAAAATAAAAATTTTGCACCGTATAAGGCATTTACGTTAGGGCGTTTGCCAAGCAGCGGTTGGCAAGGCTGCTTGGTCGCAGTAGTAATGCAATGATTGTGGGTTCAACTCCCCGCGTACAGCCTTTTTTTTTCTCTGTTTTTTATATTACTTTTTTTCCAATTAAGCAAAGAGGTGAATATTTTATTTTATTTATTTATTTATACTCAAAAGGCATCGAAAAGGTAAAAATTTCGGACTTTTCAACAAGGGATTGTAATTAAAGAGCATATGAAAAGACTTTGTACATGAAATTTCAAAACTTTATTTGTCGACATTCAATGATTACATGTGTTGAGATGATATTTGTTCTTTTGTACGTATGTTAAGACTTAACTTGTACAAGAGAACAAATTTCTTCTGCTGGTTGATCGTGGGGGGGGGGGACAAACAAATCCGCAATTACACGACAAACTCTTCCAAGATGAGGAAGGATTGACAATGTGTAGCATCAAAGTAATTCCCCCTAAATGTACCCCACTGGTGCAACCCTGCAATGCATATTTTTTTCATCAGGTGAAAAACTTTGTTATAAAAATAGAAAATTGTTCTTTTCTCATCGAGCAAGAAAAAGAAATAACTTCCTGAGAAGACTGTATGAAAATACATTCCATTGTTCATCATCAATTATCTTCCCCAACATTCGGTAACATATTATGTTATGTGTGGTTCATTTCTAAGCTTTGTGATGAGAGAGAATGCTTTATGAATGTCAATCAAGTATGTTTTTCTATGGAGAAGTTGAAACAACGATGTTATTGTACAAATGCGGCTTTATAACATGTGCTAGATGCAGATATAATTATTCTTTCTTCTGTTTCTACGATAAATATCATTCTGACACATATAATCATCAAATGTCAACAAATAAAGTTTTGAATTTTCATGTACGAAGTTTTTTTGTATGCTATTTAATTACAATCCCTTGTCGAAAAGTCTGAAATTTTTACCTTTTCTATGCCTTTTGAGTATAAAAAAATAAATAAAATAAAATATTCACCTCTTTGCTTAACTGGAAAAATAATAATATAAAAATTGAGAAAAAGAAAAAAAAAAAAGTCTCCACATGGAGAGTCAAACCCACGACCATTGCATTACTACTCCGAGCTCTTACCATCGTGCCAACTGCTGCTTAGCAAACACCTTAACGTAAATGGCTTATATGGTGAGAAAGCAGCATCAGAATTTTTATTTTCTAAATGCTTGGCCATCTGGAGTTCTCACTTCGGGTACTTTCCTTTGTAGCCAAGCTCTGCATGAAGTATAAATTTGAGCAAAATCGGTGATGACGAGTAGGGAATGACTCCTTGTCAGTACTTTGAGCTAAACTCTGAAATGAAGCTGAATAAAGATTTGAGCTATAGGTGAATAATGATGTTCTCTCTGATATTAAACAGTTTTCCCCGAACAGCCAAAAATTTCCTATACCTTCGATTTCTTGAAATTGCTGGGAGGCATACACAGTTACAGTTACATAGAGATCGGACCAAATGGTCACCAAATGGTTGCCAAGCTTGGCGACTTTTGACAACAAAAATTAGTTGCCAACAACATTCTCATCTTAACTCTACCTCGCTGATTTCACGAGATAAGCATTTACTTCAATGTTAAAAGGACTTAACTCTGTAACCTTATTTTTCCAGTGGTGCTTTGCACTCTTGTGCTCTTTCACGTCATTATGCAAGCAATACTACAATTTATATATAATTTCACTAAAATTATTTACATATATACAAAATCCATCACAATATTTTGATACAGATCTTTTCCTAGGAAACTATTTAAGAGTTTTTATCTACATATAAATTAAGTACCTTTGTTATGAGAGAAATTATGTGTGTGTGTGGAAACTTTTTTTTATATTAAAGGCAATCACTTTACAAACATCTGTCAACAAGCTTTATATGATGGGTCATAACTGTAAAGATTTTATAATTTTTTTAAGTGAATTTGTACCCAGATGTAGTGCAGATCTTTAGGTATAAGCTAAAATTTTCTTTGTTTTCATTACAATACTTTGTTGTATTGGCCAACCACTGAAAGACTCATTTTAACCATACTGTTGTGATTGAATTCCTCATTAAAAAGAGTAAAGACATTATTCGGGCAGTTCATGATACATTAAAAGAACTGTACAAATACTGTATTAATGCAAATGTTTACATTTATCTTAGTAGCACTTGTAAATACATCTGATGTTTAAAATCTGCTAAAACAAGCACTTATGGCCAAGTTGAAGACCTCAATCAGTCTAACAGATGCAAATTTAAAATGTCGAATGAATTGATTCAAAATGATAGTGCAACAAACCATGAAAAGCTACACAATCTTCTTTCATTTTAAAGTTGGACTGATGGCAAGGACTTTAATCTCCTTCTCTTGTTTTTGAACCTAACTCTACCACTACTGACAAAAAATAAAGAAAACTAATGTGTGACTGTGAGATTCAAGAAGGTTCCAAGGGCCATAAGTCCAGAAAAGAGGTTAACTTGAGAAACATTAAAAGAAATTCTGGACACTGATTTGACCAATGCTGAGGAAGACAAACGGTTGAGTTTAGTACAAGAATTTAGTGCCATTTTCAACTTCAACAGTATTACAAAGAAATCCTGATGTAATGTGGTAAAGAACAAGATCAATACGGGTGATGCATGCCATTCAAGCACAGGTAAGCTATGTGTCAGTCGCTGAGAGATATCCGATTGCAGAGAAAGTACAACGAAAGCTAAAAGACGTGATATAACTGTCAAGACAGCCCATAGTCGTCTCCAGTTGTGTTTGTGAAGAAGAAAACCAATGACCGGTATTTTTTATGTAGATTACACAAGATTGAACAAGGTAACAAAAAAAGGTGTCTAACTGTCACCTCACATCGATGATGCTTTGGACTGTCTGGCTGGTGCAGAAGTTTTCTCTATGATGGATATAAAGTAAGGCTACTGGCAAATAAGAGGTTTATGATAAAGACAAAGAGAAGACAGCCTTCATGACATCAAATGGTCTCTATGAATTTAAAGTTATGCCATTCGGATTATGTAATGCTCCAACCACATTCAAACGGATGATGGACAAGGTACTAAGAGGCCTGAAATGGAATATCTTTGCTACCTCGACAACACAATCGTGAACACACCTAATTTCAAAGAACATCAAAAACGTTTGAGGGATGTTAAAAAATGTATCCAAAGAGCAGAACTCATGCTAAATTCCAAGAAGTGAGCTTTCAGTAAAAAGAAGCTGACTATACTGGGACGCCTAGTCGATCAACATGGATCTATCATAATTCATGAAACAGAGGCTGTAACAAAGTTCCCTGTTCCAGAAAACATCACCAGTGTCCAATATTTTCTGGGCTTGTGCTCCTAATAAAACAATTTATCAAAAACTTCATGGATTCACAAAACCCTGCATGACTTGTTGAAGAAGGATGCAACTTTTTTTGGAATACATTGTAGAGGGAATATTTTTCAACACTCAAAAATTTACTGACCAGTCGCACTGTCTTGGGAGATTTTACTTCAGATGCAGAAATTAAGATACATTCTGATGCTGGCAGCTATAACATCGGTGCAGTATTGGCTCAGATTCAGGATAGTAAAGAAAGACCAATACCTATGCATCCAGGTCCCTTACTGCAGCTGAAAAGAATGCCTTGCCATCATCTGAGCAATCAGTAAATTCAGACCGTATCTCTATGAATAACCCTTCACAGCAGTCATGGATCACCACTCTTATGTTGGCTGGCCAATGTTAAGGATTCATCTGGAAGACTCGCACAGTGGGCTCCCAGGTTGCGGAAAGTACAGCATCATATTGTCTATGAGAGAGGTCGTGAACACTCCGACACAGATTCACTATTCAGGAAGCTCCATGTCGAACCAATAATTGACTGCAATGATGACATCCCCTTTTTTCACAGCAGTTGAAGATTACGGAAAAGAGCTGCAGAACGATAAACAATTGAAGTACATCGTTACAACTCTCAAGAGAGGTAACGCATACCAAAATTATCAAATAAGAAATAGTATGCTGTACAAAAGAAGCTATGGTCCTATGGGACAACAGTGGCTCTTCGTAGTATCAAGACAACTTTGTAGCAATATTACAATAAGTCTTCATGATGCTCCAACCACTGGTCATCTCACATTTGCCAAAATGTACAACCAAATAAGGAGGAAGTAGTATTGCCCAGGGTTATATGTGAGCACATGGCAGTATGTATTCCACTGTCTAGAATGCCAAAGATGGAAATTACCACAGCAACTCCCACCAGAACAGCTTCAATGGATAAAACCCTCCAATATACCATTCAGAAAAACTGGTATAGAAGCACTTGGTTGCTTTCCTGTTACTTGAAATAGGAATCGCTGGATTATAGTTTGCACAGATTACCTTACCAGATTTACAGCCACAATCGCAGTACCACTTTCTGAGGCCACTGAAACTGCCAAATTTATAGTTGAGGAAATTGTACTGAAGCATAGTGCTCCCAAAGAAATGATAAGTGATTGAGGATGCAACTTATTATCTACTGTTGTTAAAGAAACCATTCATTTATGTTAGATGTCTCATCATCTAAAGACTGCATACCATCCACAGACCAATGGTTTAACTGACAGATTCAACAAGAAACTGGCAAGCATGTTGCCCGTGTATGTAGACATAAAACAAAGAAATTGAGATACCTTCCTAAAAACTGTGAGTTTTGCCTATAATTCAGCAAAATAACACACTGGGATTCCTCCATTCTTTTTCGTTTATGGTAGCAATATCCAGATTCCTCTCGATGTAATTTTTCCATATAAAATCAAAGATCCCAACGATAGTTATGTGCAACATCTGATCACCAGAGCTGAAGAGGTTAGCCAGCTTGCAAAACTCCACACTGTTAATATTATGAACTCAAATTTATTTAATGCACTTATTTTACACTTTTGTTTGTATGTGCAATGTATAATTTTTGTATAATTCATTTGGCAACATCCTGCTGTAGTTAAGAAACATTGTTCTAAAGAAATTGAAATGTAATGTTACTGCTTGTCTTCACTTCACACTCTGTAAAAGGTAATAAATGTTTTCCAGATTATATAATGTTGAATAAATTAAGTTTTTATGCACTCTACATCACTGTCTGAACAATACTTTAACAGGTTATGGGCCCACTATGACTTTATCAGCATTATAAGAAATTTTATTGCTAAGCCTAACCGTGTGAATTCCTCAGAAGTGAAAACGAGTATCATTGTAATCATGGAAGTATTTACTACAGAAAAACTTTTAGGATCACAAAATCGGAGGCGATGGAAGTGGATGGTTGAAGACTTACTTATGGAAAAAGAAGGAGCTTTTGAAGTGCATTCTAGGGAAATAGTCAAACCAGAGCCAGTTACCGAAGGTGCTTCGCTTGAAGTCCAGAATAAGTACAACCGAGAATTAAGCAAGTTTGACAAGGGTAATAGAGCTGCTAGCGGAATTTTTTCCCAGACATTAGATTCAACAATTTGCGATTTAGTTTCAACGTGCGAAACAGCAAGAGAAATATGGGTGAAACTGCATGAATTGTTTGAACAGAAAAATAAGCAAGCACCATATGCATGCCAGTTGCAGTTTTCATCATTTGTGTGTGATCTTACAGATACAATGTCCATGCATATAGCAAAATTAGGACATCTGGTGTCACGAATGCATGATTTAGAAATTAAACTGAATAACGAATAACTTTGCTATTATAAGCAAACTATTAAAAACTCTCTCTAATGAATCTGAGTCGCTAAAAATGGCTTGGTGTGCAAGACTAGAAGAACAGTAAACACTGTCGGAATTGAAGACACAGCTAATTTCAGAAGAGCAGAGAAGGAAGTCAGAGCCATATAGGGACAGTAAACTTGTTGCTTTAATGGCTACAGGTACTGTTGGAAAAACTCCAAGCGCACAAACATTTTCAAGAAAAAATGGGCCTGTTAACAAACAGAAAAAACAGTATAAATGTTTTTAATGTGGGAAAAAGGGTCACTTTAAAAGGGACTGTAAATCCCAGAAAAATAATTGCATGACAGTCAATCATGATGAAAAGTCCAACTATGGAGAAGTCTTTATTAGTGAGTGCCTCATTGTGATTTATAATAATACATGGGTAATCGACACTGGAGCTACTCAGCATAGTACAAACAAAATTGACTGGTTTCAATCATATACAAAATTTGAGCATCCAATTGAAGTAAGAGTTAGTAATAATGCCACAATGAAAGCTTATGGCCATGATGTCATATCACTTACAATGCTAGTACAGAGTTCATGGAGAAACAGCTTCATGGAAAATGTACTGTATGCCCCTGATGCTGCAAGGAATTTATTTTCTGTAAGCCAGGCGCAAGATCATGGATGCGAGTTTAATATGTCAAATGATAAATGTGAATTTTTGAAATCCAAAAATATTGCTGCTGTTGGAATTCGCTGTGGTAACTTATTCAAGTTATTGTGCAAAATTGTGTCTCCTGAAGTTGAGTGTAGTGTTGTGCATCCTCCTGAAGTACAGGTACGTGAAACAAATTCTCTTCAACTCTGGCATGAAAGGCTAGGGCATTTAAATAAACAACATGCTAAAAAGGTATTAACAGTCCCATGGCATTGAAATAAAATTAGAAATTAATTTTTGTGAGGCCTGTATATTAGGAAAACAGCATAGGTTGCCTTTCTGTAGTCGTCAATAATGTGCTAAAGAGGTTCGTGAACTCATTCATACTGATCTTTGTGGGCCTATGGAACAAGATTCCATAGGTGGTTCTCGCTATTATATATGCTTTACAAATGATTTCTTTAAGTACAGAAAAGTTTACTTTCTTAAGCATAAGTCAGAAACTGTAACTAAGTTCGAAGAATTTTGTACATTTTTTTCAAAATCAAACAGAGAAACCAATCATGGCAGTTTTAAGTGATGGTGGACTGAGGTATATAAACAAGGACTTTAAGAATATTTTGCGAAGAATGGGAGCAGAGTTTTGCTGCAGCACCCCCTATACCCTCCCCAGCAAAATGGAATGGCTGAAAGAACAATTAGAACACTTGTTGATTTAGCTCGAACAATAATGATTGCTAAATCTTTGCCAAAGTCATTGTGGGCTGAGTTGGTTAATACTGAGGTATATATATTAAATTGTGCTGGAACCTCATCAGTAGATGGCAAGTCTCCATTTGAATTGTTTTGTGCCAAAATTCCAAGACTTAATCACCTAAGAGTTATAGGTACACAGTGTTTTATTCACGTACCTAAACAGAAACAAAAGAAGTGGAGTCCAAGAAGTGAGAAAGGAATACTGATTGGTTATTCAGATGATATTGATGGTTATCGGGTATGGGTAAGAGGTACAATTGAAGTAAAAAGAACTAGAGAAGTAGTGTTTACTCCTGAAGTTGTATCATCATTCACTTACTGTTACATCAAATCCTGAACAGCCTTTCAATGTACAACCTTACTTATCAGACACCAATGAAGAGGAAAATAATCCAGAACCACCTGCAAGCTTGATCAAGTGTTGTTATGTGGAGTACGTGGAACCAGAGAATTATTTCCAAGCTATAAATTTGGATAATACCTTGGAATCGCAGGCTGCAATGGAAGAAGAGCTGAAATCTTTGTCAGAAAATAAAACATGGTACTTAACTGATCTCCCAGAGGGCAGACAAACTATTTCAAATAAATGGGTTTACAAAGTGAAACATCATGCAAATGGAGATATCGACAGATTTAAAGCACGGTTGGTGGTTAAAGGTTTTTTCCAAAAGGCAGGCATCGATTACTGTGAAACGTTTAGCCCTGTCATACATTTTGAAACCATTTGTTCTGTGATTAGTGCTGCTGCTAATGAAGGTCTGGATTTGACACAATATGATGTCAAAACTGCACTTCTGTATGGGACATTGGATGAAGAGATACATATGCTTCAACCTGAAGGTCATGATGACAAGTCAGCAGAGTGTGTAGATTGGTAAAAAGTCTGTATGGGCTTAAGCAATCTCCTCATTGTTGGAATAGAAGATTCAAAAGTTTCTTGCCACATTATGGTCTGAAGGAGAGCAAGGATGATCCATGCTTGTTTTGCATTGTGGATGAAGAAAAAAAGTTGTTACTAGCATTATTTGTTGATGATGGGCTTGTTGCCACTACATCTAAGTTTAAAGTCAATTTCTTTGACAAATTGCAAAGAAAATTTAAAGTAACTTACGAGGGTAAGTTGAAAAATAAGTTTCCCCTGTCGACTGTGGTCAGAGTTGTGTATGAAAGTCAAAAAATAGAATGAGACATTAAAGATATGACATATCTTTATTTTATTATTCTTGTACAAGTACGTTGAGACATTTGTCATATCGCTTGATAAGCTTCAAAAAGTCCTCCACGAAAAATTCAGGGCTTTGCATATGGAAGAAGCGTTGAACGGTTATGGGCGAAAGGCGACACAGCAGGAAAACGTGCAAGTCACCGATACACCATTGGGTGGAGGTCGCTGCAAATAAAGCAGATGGCGCTGTTGCAGTGCCTGCGCAAAGCGGAGACCAGCCTGTCATTTGAGCCCCGGTAGGTATGGAGAGAAGGTGCGCTTTGAATTCGTGGTCAAAAGAGGAAGTGAGAGCGATTATCCGCCATGAATGGCACGTGGAGTATCAGGAACAGAAATTCATAAAAGCCTCGTGGAAGTCTATGGGCCAGGTGTGATGTCGAAGCAAATGGTGCGGAGATGGTGTCGCACATTCAGTGACGGATGCCAGAAAGTGGAGGATATACCGAGAGCTGGGCGGACGCGCACGGCCACTACAGATGCAAATGTCAGGAAGGTGGATGACATGATTAGAGCGAACTGGCATATCACCATCGATGAAGTAGCGGAAGAACTTAAAATCTCACATGAGCGAGCTCAAAACATCATCCATGACATTCGTCGATACAGAAAAGTGTCAGCACGATGGGTGCCCTGACAATTGACCTCGACACACAAGGAACAACGCATGGGGGTCAGCCTGGAACATCTTGTGCGTTACCATGAAGATGGCAATGACTTTCTGTTTCGGATTGTGATGAGGGATGAAACGTGGGTCCACTATTTCACGCCAGAATCGAAGGCCACATCTATGGAGTGGAAACATCTGTCATCACCTGTCCGAAAGAAGTTCAAGACAACTCCCTCTGCAGGTAAAGTGCTCCTCACAGTTTTCTGGGACGTCCAAAAAGTTTTGTTGCTGGACTTTTTGGAGGTTGGAACCATCAATGCTATGTGCTACTGTGACACCCTGTCAAAATTGAAAGAGGCGATTCGGAAAAAGCGGCCTGGCCTTCTCGAACCTGGCGTTCTGCTGTTGGATGACAATGCCAGACCACATTCGGCGACGGCAACGCAAAACCATATTGCAACTCTTGGTTAGGAGCGCCTACACCATCCGCCATACAGTCCTGATCTCGCACCAAGCGACTTCCATCTGTTTCCGGCTTTGAAGAAAAATCTCAGGGGAAGGCACTTTGGAAGCAATACTGAAGTGAAACAAGCTGTTCAAAGCTTCTTCCATATGCAAAGCCCTCATTTTTTCCTGGAGGGTTTTTTGAAGCTTATCAAGCGATATGACAAATGTCTCAATGTACTTGGTACCTATGTGGAAAAATAAAGGTATGTCATATCTTTAATGTCTCATTCTATTTTTTGACTTTCATACACAACTCCGACCACAGTCGACAGGGGAAACTTATTTTTCAACCTACCCTAATAAAGATGCTGAATTTTTCTTGAGTCTTGAGATAAAAAGGTTTAGTAATGGAGATATATTTATCGGCCAACCAAACTATGCCATCAAAGTTTTAAAGAAGTTTAATATGTGGGATGCAAATCCTGTCTCTACACTTGTTGAGAAGTGTCAGCTTGCAGGGGAAGATGATGATGATTGGATAAATTGTGAGAAAATTTCTTACAGAGAGGCGGTTGGTAGTCTGATGTACTTGGCTGTGGCTACTCGACCAGACATTACTTTTGCAATATTATTTTGTTCACAATTTTTGGAGAAGGCTGATCAGAGACACCGGTCAATGATTAAGAGAGTCTTAAAATATGTTAAGGGAACAATTAATTTTGGAATATTGAGAGCCAAAGAGCCTTCAAACCGGGAATCCTGGAAGAATATTGCGATGCTGATTATGCGAATGATCCTAGTACTCGAAAGTCAGTGTCTGGCATTGTATTTAAATACAGTGGCGGAGCTATCAGTTGGACAAGCCGACACCAACAGTGTGTTTTGTTAAGCACCACTGAAGCAGAATATGTTGCAGCGAGTGAAGCTACCAAAGATGTAATATGGCTGAAGTGGTTATTTGAAGACATAGCTCCTCTGAAAGTAACCCCATCACTACAGATTGACAATGCAAGTGCTGTTCGTCTGACTAAAAACCCAGAATATCATCAAAGAACTAAAAACATGGATGTTAGGTATCACTTTGTATGTGATAAAGTGTTAAATGGTGAACTCCATATTGATTATATCTCTGGTAATGAAAAACTTCCTGATATTTTCACAAAACCATTGCAAAGAAAGCGTTTCGAAACTCTAAGAGCTGCTCTGATATTGTGAGCATTAATTTATAAAATGAGTTCAAGGGGAAGTGTTAATATTATGAACTCAAATTAATTTAATGCACTTATTTTATACTTTTGTTTGCATGTGCAATGTATAATTCATTTGGCAACATCCTGCTGTAGTTAAGAAACACTGTTCTAAAGAAACTGAAATGTAATGTTACCGCTTGTCTTCGCTTCACACTCTGTAAAAGGTGATAAATGCTTTCCTGGTTATATAATGTTGAATAAATTAAGCTTTCATGTGCTCTGCATCACTGTCTGAATAATACTTTAACACATCCTCAAAGCGCAAGCCACAGGCTAGTGCAGATTTAATGAGAGACAATGACCTGTCAGCTACAATATTAGAGACTTAGTCTCAGTCTTCCATCCAGTACAAAAGGTTGCATGTTTTGGAAACTCCTAAGATGTTACTTCGAATCACATGATATGTATCTAATATACATGTACGAATCGAATATCGTATGTGAATTCCGTATTGAATCACATGACAGCTATCTGATGTAACATCCAAAGTAGAGAATATAGAACAAAATAGGAAATGACCGAGTTCAAAAGCCATCGTTCAAGTATTGAGATTGAAACTCTATCTTGATCCAAAAGGACAACTAGATGATGAAAGAAATAAATATTTGAAAGAAATTTGTTACAAGAAGCCAGATGAGATCACAGCAGGATGCTGCTTGTTCCTAAGAAGGAAGAACTGTAGAGAAAATTGTTCCTTTCGCCCGAGCACATCATGGCTCAGTGGGTAAGACACAGGATTCGGAAACCGAAGGTCCGAAGTTCAAAAACCATCAAAGGTAATTTGTCTAAATATTTAAGTTTTTATTTTATTTTATTTATTTTTTGGCTCTCCATTAACAGGGTGCTACTTAGCTCCAAATATAATCACTGGAGCATAATCTAACTAGATGGTGGCAACCTTAATGATACATAAAGCTTCACAAACAGAATAACTATGTTACTTATAATTATTACATTATATATAATGCTTAATATATGCAATGGCAAAGTGCGCATATTCTAAATTCTGTAATTCTTTTTTTTTAAGTTGAAAAGATCGCTTTGTAAACAAAATTGTAGTTCCATGTATAGAGTGATCTGATTTTACTTTAAGAAAAGGCCACATAACTGTATAAATTTGGCATCAAGCACAAATTCAATGAACAATGACTATCTGCATTTCAACAAAAAAGAAACTGAAAATGTAGGACAAGAAATTACTGGATTGATGTCCATTCTTACGGCTTGTCCAAAATGACACTATTGCTGACAGGTCAGGATTACGACTTTTACAGACACTAAGCACATAAAAAATTTTGGTAACCCACCACGTTTATGGCAATAATTACTTCAATCCTTCTTTCTCTGTTTTGGTTTACCATGCATTCCATGGTAAAAACAGCAATGGGAAATTTTTTGAATATCTAAGGACCTTTTTTGTGGTGCCCCCTATCCTCGATGCCCTAAGCACAGGCTTATATTGCTTAATGGTGAATACAGATCTGATTGCTCGCACAATATTAACATGCTCCTACATTTAGTAACTGGTACGTACCCCTTTAATGGAAAAGCACATTGCTGGATCTAGTTCTTTTTGCTAACATAAAATGTAACTAGATCTACCTAAGTGTTAATCCTTGCGAATTCTCCTTAGGCTTGAAGATGAACACAACCAGGGGAAGGGTGTAAATGATCCTTTTATTGAACACAATATACTTTTCAGACAGCATGGACTTGCAAGCTTATAATTATCAACCACTTGTGAGAAACTTAATGTAACACTAAATTTAAAGGTAAAAAGTAGATTCAGAACTCACACTAGCACTCACAATAGCGAAATCACTTATTGACTGAACTTTTTGTTAAATTCATTTAAATATACTTATTCATGCCAGCTAATTTACATCCTGGTGAAAAAAAATGCAAGAAGAAAATAGAAAAGGCTTATATATTAAAATAAGTATTAGTCAAAATGAATGAAACCCTATAACACTTTTCCCCTAAAATCATGTATAATTTAGACGTAGAATTTTGATATTCAATATGGTAACAAGTAAGATAATTTTTATAATTTTAAACCAGGAAGTTTTCTCATTCATTTGACTTTTCTAATGTGAATTCCATTTTTTAATGCATACAAATATTCAAAATTTTCACATATCCAACATTTTTAAGCTTTTACTGCATTTTGAATGCCCATGCAATATTAGTTGCTCATCTTAGAATTATTTACATCAATTACTATTTCAGAATCATTTACATTAAATACTGATTCATGTTTTAAAGCATTTAAAAATTGTAATATCATGGCCTTTAAGTATAATGTAAAGTAAAAAAATATATGTTAATTGAGCATTAATTTGAATCTTGAGATTTAAAGAAAAGTACCTATTTAAATTAAACATCTCATGTGTATTATTATTAAATAGGTATACTAGAATTAGTCACCTGCTTATGTGATTTAGATTACAAAATGTAACTTTTATTCACAACAAAGTTTAAAATTACAAATGAACGCATATTAACTTCTTGAAATAAGATGGCTAGTTATAAGTTACTTTGTGAAATATTTATTCTTCCAACTAAATTATACTATGATCTATTTATGTATTGTTCCCATTAAATTTGTATATTGTATTTGAAACTTCATACAGACAAAGCATACTGAAATTTTAGCTAGTCACTTAAGCTAAACAATATCTTTCCTGGCTAAAGCTGAAAAGCAAAATGCTATGATTTTAGCTGAGGAGTTGGGTTAGGTTTTAGAATCAGATTTAATATTCGGTCATATAGAAAGTTCTGCACTTTTTCAAATCCACAGAATTATTAGCTTTCTTCTAATTATTTTGCTATTGCTGATGAAAAGTGATCTTGATTAAGGCAGATGTTTAAACACCAACATCAATTAGACTGTTTTGCAAATTTGTGCTATGTATGGACAAAATACTGTTACTGATGATGAAGTTAAAGAACAAAAATTTCAGCCCTCAATACAGTAGCTGCTCTGGATGCAGCTGCGGACACTTAGCCAACAGGACATTTAACTGACACCACACATTTAACCAACATGGACAGTTAGCCACCAAGACATTTAAGCAGACAGTTAGCCACTATGGACATTTAGGTAATAGGGTCATTTAGCTAAAAGGACATATAGCAGATATTTAGCTGACACAGACCTGACACAGATATTTGGCTGACATAGACATTTAGCCAACAGGGACATTTAGATGAAAGGACATTTAAGTGGCACGGACATTTAAGTGGCACGGACATTTAGCCAACACAGCATTTAACCATCACAGACATTTAACTGATATGACATCTAGCTAACAATGTAAACAAAACAAAAATGGAACAATGTTTTAGTAAAATTTGTTCATATTTATTTGGGGCGGGGGGAAGGCTGTTTCCAGGGTACCTAACAAGAAGGTTTATGAACAAGTACCATATTTTTTACCTAATTTAATGGTAAAGAAACTATGGATTTTAAAACTGTAGATTTTAAAATCAACCTCATTTTGGCATAGATTTTGAAAACAGTTTGGAGAGTAATCAGATATAGGTCTCTATTTTCAGAAGTGGGAAAGAAAATTTCAGCATTTGGAACAGTGAAATGCTTTTGTATGGAAAAATGAGCAGAGCTAAGCAAAAACAATTTTACTATAAATTGGATTTCTTTGAACCCTCTGACATTAATAAAAAATTTTCTTCTTAGTAAATGAAATTAATTTTTCAGATTTCCAAAATTCTAAAGTCTTAGCATTTTTGTGTTTCATTATTATTTTCTGTGACATTGTGTTATTGCTTAGCTCCAGTCATTTCTTTAAATATGCAACTGTTTCACTCTTCCAAATGTTGAAATTTTCTATCGCACTTCTGAAATATAGAGACAGCAGCCACGAACCACCATGTTGTTAGAACGCTGATTGTTAAAGTCACTGAACACTGGTTGTTCGTTATGGTGTTTGAATCCCGGCAGATGGGATGGCTGCTTTCATGGCTTTATCCATGTGCAACGTTTATATGAACCAGTTTTAACAGTTTTCCCTACAAAGTCCTCCACGAAGGTATCCCTACCCTTAGGCAGATAACCCTCAAGTGCATTGTCAAAATAAAATAAACCAAATCAAACTGAAATATAGAGACCTATGTCTGATTACTCTCAAAACTGATTTCAAAATCTAAAATTAAATAAGGTAGCTTTTCTGTTTAATTTTAAAATCCAGCGTTTCTTTAATAGTAAATTTAAAAAAATGGTACTTATTCATAAATTTTCTAGTTGGGTGCCCAGGAAATTGCCTTTTATTCATAATATGAACAAATTTTGCTAAAGCATTGTTGCATTTTTTTTGGGTCTACAAAAAACTGTCTGGTAAATGTGCTGCAGGTTGAAATATCTTGTCGGCTAAGTATCCATGTCGATTAAACAACCTATCAGCTATATGTCCATACTGGCTAAATATGCATCCTATCAGGTAAACGTCTTTAAATGCCCATGTTGGCTAAATATCTTGTCAGCTAAGCGCCACGGATCCCTCTAGCTGACCATCCTCAGTAAACAAGGACCTATTAAAATTAAGCTAAGGCTGAAAATCCACATTATACAGTTTAGGTAATATTAGACAGAATAAATATTCCAAAAAAAAAATACAGTATATGATGATTTGAAGAAGACTGGGTACAAAAGCTGTTATATATAGGTACTCCGTATGTACACAATGGAATATATTTGATTGAATTTCATCTTTCAAAATTTTGCTGAAAAGCTCCACGCTCATATTCAATATGTTGAAATAAATTCTTATGTAAATCACTGTACATTTTATTTATGAATTACTGCTAATTATTCTAGCATGGACTTAGCATAAAATATAGAAAGCTGAATAATGGGACTTCAGCCCACCATTTTAACATTAAACAATTTAATATCTAACAATAATTTACTGAAAAGAGATGGCATTTCTTGAAATTTTAGACTACCTACAAATGCATTTGACCAAACTTAAATAAACCAGATGACACCAGATTCTCAGAAAAAGAAAGACTAATATACTTCAAAGTATGGTTACAACATGCAAAACGTGTTTTTCTTGGAATAAATAAACAAGCAAACAGAAAGAACAGGGAGCTAACAAAAGGCTTCTGCAAGCTCCCTACAGCTCATATGAACTACAGCTTTATATCAACATACACCATAAAGAAAATTTTTTAGTGTTATGAAGGAAGCTTACTTTGTATCAGTTCACCAGGATCTCCTGAATATATTTATGGGAATGGTGCCTCCATGATGCACCAGATGGTGCTATCTACATCTGCAATAGGAACCCTTCAGGTAAATACATCTGGACTTAGTTCGAGAAGTTTGATACAAGTGGTCTAGCAGAACGCTTGCGAAGGAGCTGCAACAAGACGCTTACTGGTCATGTGTAGACGATCTGACCTGGACTTATCTTAAGTGACCACACATAGGTGGTCAGCTGTATTATTTACCTGTCCATACTGGAACCAATGTTGTCATTCCTCTCCTAAACATATTCAATCCATCTGTACATACTCATTCCATTATCTTTTCTTTTGTAAACCAGGAAATAAAAACCTGACCCTTTGAACAGTAGGTGTGATCTCTGTTTAATGATAAAACATCACGCCCACAACTAAAGGGGCTCGAAGCCAGCGAATTTCAAAATAAGGTACTGTGAAAACTTTTTCTTTCTTCAAGATAGTACTACTTCTGTTTTGTTTTTAAAATGAATTTCTTAAATAACTCAAACAAGAGTGATTTAAAATTAATTTCTGAAAAAATTGGAGAGAGTGTTAAAAAAACTCCTAAAAAAGCTGAGATTACAAAAATTATTGAAAATTCGGATGTCTTCAAAATAACCATCGAATTTGTTCATGTCATTGTCAAATCGATCACCAAGTATCGGATACCTAACACAAGTAATGAACACTATCTGTTAGAGATTGAACATCTTAAATTAGCCCAAATTGAAAAGCAGATTGAACTAGAAAATCTAACATTATTGGGTTGATCCGAAAGTCATGTTGTATTTTGCTAACATATGTCGTTAGTGCATTTTTTGGAACAGAAGCACCATGCACATGTACCTCACTGAAGTACTACATAAGGTTACACTTCTAACCCATTCAATAAGCAAAAAACTGTTTGCTTCGAATGAGTTGGATAGATTCTATATAAGTAGAAAATGACGAAAAAACTGTTGGTTTTCACTATATTTTGCTTTTTTATTTCCAGAAAGGCAAGAATGTGATGCAAGCTTGTGAAAAGTTACGTTAAGTTTATGGGGACGATGCTCTAATGACATGTCAGTGCTAGCGCTGGTTTGCGAAATTCTGTTCTGGTGATTTTGATGTGAATGATGTGCCTCGGTCAGGAAGGCCACTAGAGGTTGCTGATGATGACAAAATAAAGGCAATGGTTAAGTCCAACCCACGGTACATGACACGAGAAGTTGCAGAGGTACTACACATTGCTCAATCAACCATTCATGACCATTTAAAGAAGCTCGGATTCGTAAGGAAGCTTGAAGTTTGGGTTCCTCATTAGCTGAAGGAAATCCATTTTATGAAGCGTTTGAGCATCTGCCATTCCCTTCTTAAGCATGAAGAAAACCACCCTTTTCTGAAGCTTATGGTCGCTGGTGATAAGAAATGGATTATGTACAATAACGTCACATGTAAGTAGTCTTGGAAACAGTTCGATGAACCACCTCAATCCACGTCCAAAGCGAAGATTCACCACAAAAAAGTCATGCTGTCAGTGTGGTGGGATTTCAAAGGTGTTGTGTATTTCAAGCTCTTACGAAGGAATCAAATGATTAATTCAGCTGTGTACTGTCAGGAATTTGACAAATTGAACAATGCAATCAATCAAAAGAAGCCAGAACTCATAAATCGTAAAGGCGTTGTGTTTCACCAATATAACACCAAGACACACAAGAGTTTGGTTACCCACCAAAAACTGTTGGAGCTTGGTTGGAATGTGTCGCCCCACCCATCATAATTGCCTGCCCTTGCACCTTCAGATTACCATTTGCTTAGTTCTTTGCAGAATTCCTTGAATCATAAAACATTCGATTCCAATGAGGCTATAAATCGGTACCTGATATAGTTTTTCGTTTCTAAAGACAGGTAATTCCACCAGCATGGAATTATGAACCTTGTTGAATAATGGAAAAAGGTCATCGAAAAAATGGTCAATACATTATTGTATGAATTCTTATTTTTATAGGAATAAATCACCTTTGAAAAACATAGTAAAAATACGACATGACTTTCCGATCAACCCGATACAGTCATTATCGGGTTATAGAAGAAACGTGCAGATTAGTGTTGAAAATTTAATAAAAAGTATTAAACGCAGAGACGAAGGATCTGTTCTAAAGAGATTTTTCACATTTCGAATGCTACAAATAAAATAGAGCAAGTTATAGTGTACTGTGTTGAGTGCATTCTCTGCAATAAAAAGCGAGGCAAAGCAGAAGGTCTATTGAGTCAAATCCCACAGGACAATATTCCCTTAAGCACATACCACATCGATTTCATAGCACCCTCCCATCTACAGGTAAGAGATACCGACATATCTTTACAGTGGTAGATGCTTTTACAAAATTTGTCTGGTTTTACCCAGTCAAGACAACATCAACAACAGAAGCTAAAAATCCAAGAAGCTGTCTTTGGAAATCCCTCAAGAATTATCTCTGACAAGGGATTCGCTTTCACTTCAGAGGCCTTTGATGATTACTGTAAAGATGGAGGAATTCAGCTCATACAAATCACAACAGGAATACCAACAGCCAACAGCCAGATTGAAAGAATTCATGGAGCTCTTATCCCAGTGCTTGCAAAACTGTCAATAGATGAACCTGCCAAATGGTTCAAGTTCGTTCCTGACGTCCAAAGAAACATCAACACCATTGTCAGCAGATCTGAGAAATTCACTCCCTTCGAGTTAATGTGACAGGCATGAAAATGAGAAACAAGGCAAACCAAAGAATTAAAGAAATCCTTAATGAAGAATTCCTGAACTCCACAATCCAGGAGAAAGAGTCTAGCTGTGCAGGGGCCAAAGTGAATATCTTAAAACTGTAAGAGGAGAACTGACGACAATACAATCGACGTCAAAGAACTGCTCTGCTCTACAAAGTCAATGACCAAGTAGCCATTAAAAGAACCCTGTTAAGAGGTGGTTTCAAGTGATGACCTAAATTCTTAGAAACTTATAACATGGTCAAGATTAAGTCACATGATCACTATGATGCTTCATTACGGCAAATTTAATGTTAATTTTGTGTTATATAAAAAACACAATTAACAAAAATAAACTGTATTCAAAATATAGTTTGATTAAAGAAACAAATTACTTTATTACTGAAGTTAGTTAACATTCTGCATAACTCCCTTTAAGTCAATGCTTCCAAGCGTACATTCTGCTGTCTTTTAATACTGCTTTAAGTAGTTAATATGTGCGAAGAATTCACGGTACTTATGTATTATCATGTTGACCATGAAAATTGGCTACCATCAAACCACGAAAGTTGACAGAAATTCCACCAAAATAGCATTAATCATTTCAGCAGAATTTTGAAGGAATTGATACCTCTTTATTTAGTAAACAATCACACATCACTCTTTATTGCATTAATCGACAATACAAATTACAAATTTGACCCTTCCCCCAAAAAAATGAAGCTATCATATTAACTGTGCTAGATTTTAGCAGAAACTATGTTTAGAAAGCTATGAGTACACGCTTACTGCACATCATTCTACTGCTGTTTTGTTGGTCATATCTCAATGTTCTTTTCCTTATTCAACAGATTTTAATTTTCTGAACCAACTGTAAATAAATTTGATGCTTATCTAAGTGCAGTGACAAATGTGATTTTATGGTCCTTGAACTATATTCCTTTTCATATAGATATTCTCTTATTGTTTTATGCTGCACTGCTACTCCTTATCCATTTTCAAATGATGTATTGTACCATGCCCACTAATGCCCACTTTTTTTTTTGATGATAGCATCCCAGAATTTTGAAAATAATTAAGGGTGCTAAATTGAGCTGCTTGGCGACAGTTTCACTGTTGATGTGATACTAGATAAGCATCAAATTTATTTTCTGATGCTGAATTTCAAATTAAATGCACCTTATATCTTGTTTGTTTACAATCTATGTAACAAATGCAAACTTATGGTTGAAATTGCATAAGGATTCAGATTAGAGAAAACTTTTATGTTGAAATTTTTTTATAAAGACCATATTTATTTATTTCCTCTCTTTTGTTTTGTTTGTTTAAAACATAATTTCACTGGTAAAGAAATATATTTTTTTCAATGCATTTTTATAAAAGTCTTCCTTACTTCCTCAAAAAAGTACCCAATTAATTTCTTCCTTTCCTCCAACTATGTTTTCCCTTTATATTGATATATTCCCTTTATATTATATATTGGATATACGTAAATATGTTCTTTGTAAAAAATGTAATAGTTTTCTATTTGATAAATACTGATTAAATAATTCTTAAAGTATATGTTGGTTAGTTATTTATGTGCACAGAATCCAAATTTAATGTAAAATACAGAAAGGAAAAAGATACACAAAACTCTGAAAGACATATTCTATAATCTGCAAAATTCACTAATCCAAACAACTCTTTGTCTCAAGGTGTGCAAGATTATCAGCATTAAATTGTATATAGATAAAGTAAAGTTCAATTCATGTGCATAAATAGTAAATGGTAATGAAGTTTTACACTTTTCGTATAACATATGCATATATCTGTAAGCCACTGCTGTCTTGTGGGCAGAATACAAATAAATAAATAAATAAAAAATTTTAATATAAAAATTACCTGACGAAGAACTTCCC
>KK120806.1:70098-111889 GCA_000611955.2 Stegodyphus mimosarum
CATCTGGATTTTTGTAATTTTTCTCTTCTTTTTTACTTGTTCTTTGGCATCAAAGGAATTGCTATCTGAAGAGAATCCTTGACTATCTTGATCATCAGTTAAAGGTCTTTCTTCAAATGCATTTCCTTCCTCCTCATCAAGTTCCTCATCTTCCTCAAGCCGAAATGACAGAGCAGCTATCTAATTGTATGACAGATTTAGAATTAATTAGCATTTTAAGTAGTAACTTTGATAACTGTATATGAGAAATACATTGTTACATTTCTTAACAGCAATTACAATATAATAAATAAATTGTGTATTTCTTTGTTATAGTGGCCCCTGAGATTGAATAGCCAATCAACTGAAATATCTCACCAAAATCTGGCTGCATGTTCTTATACCTAGCCACGTGCTCATATACTAGAACCGGCTGTGTGCCATGTTGCATTTTTGCTGTCATCGCGTGTTCTTATAATATTAATTTTTATGAGGTTTTTGAATTAGTAGTGTTTATTTAAAAATATATTCACTGCCTTTTTTTTGTGAATATGATGTTAATAATCTACAATTTACCAAGTAATAAGGGGGATGCCATCAAATAATCAACTCTGGGATTTCTCTTTCCGTCAACTAAATGACACTAAAAGTTCCTTCACAAGCCCTACATTTTCACCTTGAAGAAAGAGATGCATCGACACTGATCATTATGATTTGCTACCTGTCAGTCACACGGGCTGCCGTCGCCCATGGTCATTACCCAGAATACCTGGGCTGCCATCCCAAGCAGAACCTGGGACGCCACCGTGGTCTACCAGAGCCTTGAGTTCTAAGACATGCCAGGCCACCATGCCGACCAACTGTGCGGTGGCCTGGCATGTGCGGGGCCTTTAGTACCACTAGGTTCACAATTTATTTACCCCTGTGGCCAAGACTGCCTAGGTACAAATCCTAGCCTGTAGCTTCATAGAGTTCTCTGTGCTGACCCTCCGGAGGAACGATGCCACATCATTTTTTGCAGAAAGAGGTCTTTTACCTTGTGAAAATAGCCACAACATGACTTTACATTACTGACGAAACCATTTAGAGGTGTAATGTTGAAACTGCAAAAAGAAGAAGGGCTTCTCTATTAGAATTTGGTTCAATGGTCCCAGAATATCGTTTACCAGTGCTATTAGATTTATGTCTTCTTGGGCAGAGGAGATGATGCCCATGAAATGGTGTAACAAACAGCTTAATATGTATGAAAGTGCAGCAGCTGACTGGAAAAATTACATGCAATAAAATAATAACAATAAGGATAAGGATTCTTAAAAATATTCTTAGGAAATGACACGTTAGTTTTGTTGTTATTCTAGTATATATTGTGTTGTTTATTTTTGCATTCATGTTTCACGAGCTTGACAAAACTATAGCTTAGATCCTGGAGTGAATCTAAAATTGCCAAATATGTTTGGGGGCCACTATAGCATAGAATAACCATTAATTGCACCATTACAAAAAATTTTCCATTTTAAACTTGCCAACCTTGGACAATGAAAAACTATGAGGTTCCCACACATAAACAGAAATTCCGGAAGTTTGTGCTATGAAGAGACACAAAAAGAACTCCAAACTGACTTGAACTCATTTCATAATGCATGATTCAGTTCGCTAAACTATTTCTAATGCGATTTTGATGGAAAAATACATTAATACTGACTCAGATTATTCCAAGTTTTATTTCTTTGGATAATTTTATTTTTAAATTTCTTACAGTTTTTATACTGAGAAAATCTTCAATAAAGAAGAAAGCTTTTATTTTAAAATACAATGAAAATTAATAATTAATGTACGCTGCGCAAAAAAAAAAAAAGGTAGGGGGGAGAAGTGATATTTCTATATATTTCGTGCTACTGGGCCAGATTGTTGAAATTCAAATTGCATTTTTCATGTCTTGAAAGTGCATATTAGGATATATACTAGATTTATGTACAGCATTGTTTTAATATAGGTATTTTGACACAAAATCAAACTTTTTCTGAAATGACATGACAAATTTTTTCCATATTTCGATTCTACGACTCAAATTATGACTAAATATTAAATTTTGTAAAAGTTGGTATAAAATTTAAGGAGAAATTTAAAAATTTATCTTGTAAACCACATTTAGCATTATTATCACTCGTAACGAATATGCCAAATTTCAAAAAGCGCCAATATGTAAATTCACTTATATCTTAGAACACTTTCCCTAGAAATACATCTAGTTTAAGATGATGATAAAAATTTTATAGGTTACAATACAAAAATGTTTGTGAAAAATTTATAAAATTTATTTAAAAACACAAATTTAAAAATAAATCATAAAAAATGTATGAATTATATTTGGATTAAGCCCAAATTTCGAATTCTGGAATAAGGAATCAAGTAATTTTAATAAAAAAAAAGAGATTTCAATAAATATATATTATATTATATTCAATTAACATTTTTTCCCCCAATGGCAGGAACTTGCCTATGTTGGCATTGGCTGCTCCCAAGGCCAGATGTGGCGGTCTTTTTATTACGGAGGCATCTAACAGGTGGGCCACCTTTGCCTCCTATGAAGGGATGGACAATTTTTACATCCATTCCTTCTACAGGATTCAAACCCAGCCCCTTCAATATTGCAGTCAGGCTCCCCTAACCACTATACCGTTTGGGTGGCAATTCAATTAACACAGAGGGCCTAAAATTTTGAGAGTTAATTTTTCCAAAACTACTTGTGCGATTTTTATAAAACTTGGCAGTTTGGCATAATTTGAGTCACAAGCAAAACATGGAAAAAAAAAATGGTATGCCATTTCAGAAAAAGTCCGAATTTGTTTCAAAATGCCTAATTTTACATAGCAATGCCATGTATGAATCTAATACACATCCTAAATCGTGCTTTGGAGACATGGTACAGCAAGCTGAATTTCATCAATCAGCCTAATAGAACGAGAGTTGTAGAACTTTCCCACTTTTTTTTTTTTTTTTTGCAGACTGTACCTAACAATGTGAGTAAACTTGAAACTATTACTATGTTAAAAAAATTAAATATAAATATTAACTGATTAAATATTGGATAAATCTTCCTAAAGCCTTATAAATGTCTATAGAAAATTAAGGCAACTTAAATGAAATGAAATTTAATAACAAAAATTATCCTGAAAAATCATTAGAGTAGGAAAACGGAATCTGCATAGTTTCATCAACTCAATAAATAACCGGGCAGCAAAATTGTTGAACACTTCATAGTTCAGTTCAAATTTAAATCTCCAAAGCTGGCTGCATGGCCCTTTTTATGATTTTGCCCATGTGTAAATTGGTTACAAGTGAGTTTTCTATTAGAAAGTTCTCTACAAAGGAATCCCTCCCCTTAGGTAGATCACCTTCACATTCTTTGTCTTTATCAAATAAACTAAATCATTAGTTCAGTAAGGTAAAAATTTAAAATTGGGAGATTCAGTGATCTATGTGATGTGAAACCAGGAGTCTGCTGTTAAGTAAATTAAGACAGCTGGCAGCTATGTAATAGGTATGAGAAAGAGTATATTTTAGTATGTAATACAATTACAATAGTTATGTACAATGTATGTATGTTATGTTATACAGGGCAATAGTATGTATTACAGTGTACAGAATAGCTTAATTGCAAAGTCTTGCTTGCAGAATTTATTAATTAAAATTAATCATAATTATGCTTGTTACATGAACATTTAATTTTACATAGCAAGGATGATAACAGTGTAGTTCTTGCAGGTGAGTGGTGTGGCTCTTCTGAAAATAAAGCATAAGCAGGAAATATAGTAAACTAAAACTACCCAACATCCAGAGAAAAATTATTAATTGATTTCAATTCTTTTTACCATGTTATCAGACATTTCTTTCCATTTGAAACCTGTTTCCCTACTTTTAAAATGATGTAAATACTGACTTGTGGTTTACAGAAAATCTAGTTGTGGCTCTTGAACTTTCCTGAATTCCAAAATGTAGAGTAGAAGTTTAGCTACCCTCCTATTATATACAATTCAGTATTATTAAAAATTCACTTATTTATGGCAAATCTTGGAATATATTAGCCAGGCATGGAGATACTATTGTATAAAAATTTGTTAAACTCAAGACTAATTTATCATCACTATCAGCCTTAACGATGCTAACTCTCTTTAGTTAAAGTAAAATATCTGATGTGGACACCACGTGACTTCCCTGTATGGCCTATTAAAATTATACATTAAAAAATTAAACATTAGAAATTAAAAAAGTTTAAAAAAATTTTACGATTAAAATTATAGTTTCTATGAAAAAACAAGCAAATCGGCCAGCAGGCAGAAAGACAAAATTTTCAATGCACAAAATTGGTAGTTAAATTTCGGTCACAGTGGGCAACGGAAATGAAGTTGGTGCACCAGCTGACTTAATTCACTTTTCTACTACGAGTTTCAAATGTAAACAAATGGTGGCTTCGTTAGGCTTAGTGTTACTTAAATTGTTGATAATTCTACAACTATTGCATGCAGATTAACTGAAAGCATTAAAAACATTAAGCAAAACATAAAAACAACATAATTCAATCACTTTGAAAACAAAAAATGCACACTTTATATAAGAATAAAACAATGAGCTCACCAAAGCAGCCATTTGCAACGAAAAAGGGAGGTGCACAACTACATGTTATAGTAATCCCATATACAAAATTTCAACGTTCTAAGGTTACTTGCTTTGAATTATGTGAGACAAACAAAAAAAAAAATTCCGAATTCATTTTAAATCTATTTGAGAAAAAAAGAGTTCTTTATTCTGTCGGTACATTCAGATGTCATGCAAAAACATCATTTAAATGCATTTGAGAGCAGTCAAAATTGATATGTTCAATATTTTCACTGAAATATGATACCTGACATTTTTCGTGATTAAAAATTTAATTTTCGCTGTTACTTTGAAAAAGAAAGTACCTTTAGCTATAATTTCAGGTTTTTAAAGGTACATTTATGACCTAAATTTGTGAAATGTACTCGTTTTCTTTCCAAACAGTAATATGGTCATTAGCATATTAATCCAATAACATAAACTTGCACCACAAGAAAATATAATCTTACAAGAAACCAGCACATATAGCTAATTTCCCTTAGTTATCATAAGCCTATTCCATGATCCCAATAAAATTGCTAAAAAATTAACCAGTAACACAAATTTTCTTAACCTTACAATAATAACTAATAACACATATAAATGTAAGATAAAAAATATGTAAATGAAAATTATGATTTAAAAAGTCCGCTTAATTGCTCATTTTTAATTTGGGTACTTCCTCTCTATTAATAACTTTCTTGAAACTGTGTCATATCTGAAAACTAATCACGCATTATGTCATCTAAAACTTCTGCACTGTTTGTAAGTTTTAGCTTAGATTAATGAAAAATAGTTGTAGATTAATGAAAGTTTTAGTTGTAGATTAATGAAAATTTTTACTATAAATACCATTGCAATCTAACTACCCTCCCTCTTTCTCTGCCTACACTTGCTAGCTAAAAGACATCTCTTGCCTGGCTACTTCTGTTAAAACTGTACTGCGTCATCATCAAAATTGTTTCGTGAAGATTGGCCCCACTGTGATGTGCCATGCCATTGGGCAATCAATAAGTAATAAAGAGATATTTGGATTATAAAGTGATTTTGCAATTCTTCAAAAGTCCTCTGCATCTTCTCTTATGTAACTGATATTTTTAGTGATCTTCTAACCTCAGTCCACTTGTCACTGCAAAACGTCATCTTCTCTAGTTGAGCACTCATATCAAATTACTGCAAGGAACTAAATTGCATAATCGCAATTTAATCAGTAGGATTGACAGCACTTCAAGTGCAGGTTCACCAATGGAAATTCATCTGTGAAATTACAGTATGTTAACAAGAAGAATTGAAGCTTTGATAATGAATTTTACTTTTTTCTCCATCATATAAATCATTGCTCTTGATTTAGACAACATCCAAAAACGGGAGGGGGAGGAATCATATCATCCACAGTGCTGCGAAAATTAATCCAGCAAACTGTTTATACTTAAAGTGATTTGATAAGTGTTCTCAATGATACAATGTATCAACGTTCCAAATTATTTCAGCATTACGGTTTGAAGATCATTAGTCTGCTTATAATACATGCTTCAAGTGTGTGCATGTGAGAAATTTATTTTCACTTCTATTTCTTTAATTACATAGTTTGTAAAATGCAAATTGAAAATTACTATCTTAAGGTTCATTTGCAATGGAACAAAACTCAAGCAGGGTTATGGTTTCTAAAATTTCACGTAAGATCTTTTATGAATACAGTAAAAGTAAAATAATGTGAATAGAAATTTGTATATTATAATCATATATAAAATGCTAATCATTGTTATAATATTGAAAATTTAGATACATTGTTTTTCTTATTATACAGAATTTAAAAACGTTGCATTGTTTTATGAAGAGTAGAATTTTATGGTATCAAAAATTTATTTTTTTCTAATTATGTTTAATGAAATATGTAACAAATTTAAAGATTTGTAAAGATTTTATTTACAGAAGGTTATTAACATGATTAATATAATTTTGCATTATTGTTTAAATACTTTTGAATTAATATTCTGAAATTTTTTTTTATTATTTTAACAAAGAAAGTTTTGTTTAAAAATTTGAATTCTAAGGATTTTCGAGCTCTTCAGGTTTTGTAAAGAATAAGCAAATTACAAATGTCTTAATAATAGTAAAAAGCATTGTTTCAAATGATGTTATGTAGAATGAAAACTTTGAGATTTGTTGTGTTTATGAATGATGTATTCAAAATTTTTACATTTTAAAATGCCTTTCCTAAAATGCCATTAAGGAGATTCTAAAAATTAAATTATGATAATTTTAATTCCAAATTTGATTTTTTTTAAAATCCGGCTTAATTTGTTTTTGCTCAGTTATTAATGTGGGCAATGTTAACTTCTGTTTTCCAAATTTCCAAGACATAACTTAATCATACAAGCTATTTGTCCAACTTTAATTTTAAATTTTGTGAGAGTATTTTTTTTTTTAAATTTATTTCAAGTATGATTTAAGAAGAAGAATATTATGACCATAAGCAGTAAATAAAAACTTTGATTTTTTTTAAATATACAATGTTAAAAGCCAGTTACTTTGTATAAGGATTGGAGGTTTTTATGTATAATTGTATTTCAGCATCCCACAGCCATCAGCAAGTCGTTACACTGATTCACATTGTGGAGGAGTTGTCCATTTTTATCAAAGTTTATTTTATTGCTGTACTGAATTTTGCTGTTTTCTATATTTATCAAGTTCTAATTTCCATTTTACATTGCTTTATAATTAAGAAAGCATGGATTATTTTATAAGTGTTAAATAATTAATTTTAATACAAAACTCATGAATATGTAAAAAAAGTTTGGTTTCATACTGACAGCAGTTTTTCGAAAGACCTACAAGCTAAGAACTCAAAATAATATGATTATGATATTCAAGCACAGATTTTCAAGAACAGCGAACTTTTCCAGTTATTTCTTGAAAAAATTAGGATATTTGTTACAGTATTTCACAAATTAAGACATTCCTTACAGTATTTTTACAGAGTTTGCAGACTTTCAAAATTTTAATAGAGTTTTCAATTTGTATTTATTATTAAAAGTGTTATCTACAAGATTCTGTTATTTAAAAAAACTATTTAGATTTAATCCCAAAATTGCCTGTTCTTTGCTTCTATAATGCTTTAGTGTTTTCTTCTAAACAGGCTTTTCTACAGTTAAGCCTTTTCTCTTTGAAGGGTGGCAACATGTAAGATAAAAATATGAAAATAAAAATTATAATTTAAACTAATGGTAACCCCTTAATTCTCTCTATTGACTCTAGAAATCATAATAACTTCTCTGGATTGCATCATTTTTAGATCAATCCATTTTGCATGGCTTATGCAATGCTGATGATGTGGGTAATAGGGAATCTAAATTCAAAATTTTGAAAATTAAAACCTTTCTGATCTAAACCAAAACCTTCCTCTCAGCAATGTTCCACATATGATTGAATGCACACTTCACTTCAACTACTGTGCTGTTTGGAAGCAATTTTGCTGCGCACTTCTCCTATCACAACAGTATCAAAAATGTAAATGTTCCGGAAATAGGCACGATTACAGTGCCAAGTGAATTGTGGCATCAAATGTCAACTTAAATAAATATGGAATTTCATCTGCCTCAACTGCCAAGTTTCCTAGTCATTAAGGATTTAATATTCTATGCAATCAAAATTCTTCCTCTATAATATGGATAGATGTGCTTTGCAATCAATATTTCTGCGTTTCTATGTTTCAATGTTCCTACATCAGTACTTCTAAAATTTGCGTTTATTAGATAAATAAATATTAATTCAAACTGAATTATAAATCTTCAATATGTAATGCATAAAGTTAATTAAATACAAAGAATTATTTAAAAAAATAATATATTTACTCCATTGCTCAATGAATTACAGCAAAACTGAAGCTATTAAAATGCCCCCATAATCTTTACATTTATTTCTTATAAAAAAAGCTAATTATTATTATTATTATTATTATTATTATATTCTGATACTAGAAGAATTTAAGACATACAATGTCTCTCTTGGATTTCTAGCATATATTACGGAATCTAACCTGCCGCTTTTGTCTTTCTTTTGCCTCTTGCTTCTCTCTAATTTCTTTTTGTCTCTGGAGTTCTTTCTCATGTTGTTTCTGAGCTAACTGCCTTTCTCTTTCTTTCACAACATCTTCTTGTTTTGCCTGAGAATTAAAAAAATCAATTTTTATAGCTTCTATATGGGCAGCATAATTACATTAAAGGCAAGTTAAAAATTAATATACAAATACAAAATTTTTGTTTAATTTAAAATCTGCATATTGGAAGTAACATATTGCCACTTTCTTATTATCGTCTCTCCCACAAAAAGTTGCTAATGCACAGGCAATTCTGTGAATTGATGAGAAACATTTGTTTGGCTATTTTTATGGTATATAGGTACTGTTCTGCTCTCAAATAATAGTAAAAAGAAGCACTTCCTAAGAAACAAGAAATTCTTTGAGGGAAAAATCTATATCACTAATGTTTACATTTTTACAGCAACTGAAAACTGGTCAGTGAAAATGGCAAATAAACATGAAGCATATACATCCATGTGCTCTCAACTATGCATGTGATACTTTTATGTACGAATTGTCTGTTGTCTGAACTTCTCCCCCCCGGGGGGTTGAATTCCTGGGAAGTACTGACTAGGATCTGTACTTAGTCTCAACCATGGGGCTATATAAGTTGATTTCACAGGGCTAGAGCCTGAGTTTATTCTCAGGTTGGTTCAGGCTTGGCAGGAACCGCACTGGTACTGTTGTGTCCGTTCCTTTGGCTGTGGTGGAGCTATATGTTAGATTTACTTGGTCATCCGAGGGACGATGGCCCTATTGGTGGAGTCGGGTGATGCCGCATGACGTTGCATCCCGATCTAGTGGGATTCGGCGGCTTCACCGGTCGGATCGCGGCACCGAGGATTGCCTCTGGGGCCAGGATGATATTCTATGTATGGTGATCCTCTAAGAACACTAGGCAATAAAGTCCTGGTTTACCGGTGCACTGTCTGTACTTTAAAATATGTCAAAAAACATGACAGTTTTACCACATGCTGAAACTAATGGTGCGAACAGTCAGAAAGTATCAAATCATCTTATACTCTCAAAACTTATATTAACTGAGATATGTAACTGAATAATATATTAAAATACACATCCAAACAAAACAGAAAAAGAACAAAGCTAGGGTTTTATTAGACACAGATACCTATAATCAATTTTTTGATTAATAATGCATATAAATACTTTTGCTACTAAACTGTAATGAAGAAAAAGGCATTGAAACAGAAAAGAATAATGAAAAGTAACACTGGCACACTTAGAGAGAGAGAGAGAGAGATTTCGCTCATCTAAACCAAATTCTAACTGCTAAAAAAATTTGCACTCAGTATTCTAAATTAAGTATTTAAAGCAGTTAAAAGTGATTTAAAACTTTATTTTTTCCTGTACATATTTACAACAAGAGAAAAATCTATATTGTTACAGCAATGAAATGTATGTTGGCTAAAATAAAATGCGACCTTCAAAAATAATTCAGCCACATTTGCATAATCTAAATAATCACCAGCAAAACATCAAAGCTAAAAATTAGTAATTGTGAATAAAATGTGAAGACTAATAATTAATTTTGAACAATAATATTTTAGTACAACTTAAACTACTCAAAACTAATAAACTATTAAAAGGCCAATGCCATTTAACATTGTACAATAAGCTTTAAAAGTATTAACATCAATCATCAAGTGAAGAGAACACTGAAAGACAAATTACAATCAGCACATTCAATCTCTTACTTTACATTAAAATCATTGTTTATAACTTGTAGAGCACTTTCTTTTAAAATTAGCGAGAAAGATACTCTTCTGTTATCAGGACTGGATTCAGAAATGTATGTGTACCTATGCACGTAGTGAATGTACACAAATTAATGTATGTATATGTGTATACCCACACTATATATGTATGTACACCTTACACACACACACACACACACACACACACACACACAAAAAAAAAAAAACAGTATATCTCCTGTTCTACTGGACCAATTGTTGAAATTTAACTTGCATTTTCCCTATTTCGAAAGCACAACTTAGGATATATATTAGATTTATATATAGCACTGTCTTAACATATGTATTTTGACACAAAATCGGATTTTTTCTGAATACCAATTTTTTTCCATATTTTGATTCTACGACTCAAATTATGCCAAAGTGCCAAGTTTTGCAACAGTTGAATGAGTAGTTTTCAAAAAATTAGCTCTCAAATTCATCCATATTAACTGTATTTGGTATATATTTATTAATATCTCTTTTTTTCATTAAACTTGTTTGATTCTTCCTTTCACATTTTGAACTTTAGGTTCATTCCAAATAAAATTCGCTGAATTTTGTTATATATTTTTAAAATTTGTACTTTTAAATAAATTTTATAAATTTTTCAAAAAGAAATTTGAATCATAATCTATACATTTTTTGCCATCATCTTAAAGTAGATAGATGTATTTCTAAGCCTACCTGCAAAAAATTAAGTTTTTTATTTAAAATTTCCTAGAATATACATGAATTTACATTTTAGCACATTTTGAAATTTGGCATATATGTTATCAGTGATAATAATGCCAAATGTGCTTTACACATTTTGTTGAAATTATTAAAATATCAAAAATATCAGGATTTATTTATAAAAACTGTTAGAGCATGGAAAACAATGAAAAAGAACATATGCGGAAATGATGGTATTCCTTGACTAAAGGAATGTCATGAGCATGTTGTTGGAACAATGGTTAACCATATGGTTGCCAGTTTGCTAGTTTTGGTTTCTGAAAATTTGGCAACTTCCACTAAAGTGGTTGTGTTAATACATAAGTACCAAATAATTAATGTTGAATTTGAAATAAAAATTAAAAAGTGAGTAAATTAACGTTGTGCAATATACAGCCCAAAATCACTCACTACTAATGTTTCCTATGGTTATTATTGCACTATAATAAGAAGACAGATTTTTCTTTTCCTGATTAGTTTACAGCTAGTTCTAAACCACTACACTGCTGTACACTTTTAAAGGAAAAAGTTGCCATTCCCTCCTTACCAGTTAACGAATAAATAAGTACTCCTAATCTGCAATTAATCCTCTAGCCTATTTCAAAGATATTCAGTCAGGCTCAAATCAGAATCTTTGCTTGTCTATTAAGAACTTTCTGCTACATTGCCTTTAAAATGGTATATAACACAGACATCATTTCATAAAAAAAGAATGAAAATGAAAGAGGGGGAAAGATATTATTTTGTTGAAGCAAGAAAACTATTCTCAAATATTTTTATAGAATGGAAATACATTGTTGTTTAAAATGTTTTATACACCTCATACTTCAGAGAACCAAAAATTGAAACAAAGATGCCAAATCTAAATCAAGAAAAGTAGCCATGTAACAATAATAGATGCCAGCCGCGCAAAAATGAATCCGGAATTTTTGTATAGAAAATACACGTTTATTTTATGAAAATGATAAAAAATGTTTTACTTGGAATATTGTCCATCACTAGCTATATACATTTTCCCCATCTCTCAGGTAATTTGCCATACAAAAAAAAAAAAAAAAAAAAAAAAGAACCAAAAAAAAAAAAAAAAAAAAAAAAAAAATGTGGTTTTGAGGCAAACCAGTCACCGAGCCATTTTCACAAGAAGTGAAATGCTGCTGAGTAAGTGCATGGCCCATTGATGCAAATTAAAAGTAGTTGGATGGAGCCAAGTCTGGTGAGTAAGCTGCATGCACAAGTATTTCCCAACTGAATGCCTCAATTGTTTCCTTGACCGGTTTTACTATATGTGATGGTGCACTATCATGAAGCAAACTCAGTTTCTCTTGCCTTTCTTGATATTTTGATCATTTTTCATGTAAGGCTTGATTCAAATTGATCATGTGTTGTTGGTAGCATTCAGTATTAATGGTTTAACCCGGTTTTGGCAACTCAAAATAGATCACACCCTTCTAATCCCACCAAACAAAGAGCATTGTTTTCTTTCCATAGTGATTTAGCCTAGCAATCAATGTTGATGGTTCGTCTAGAGTTACCCATTAGCTTTTAGGCTTAAGATCCTTGAAACATATCCACTTTTCATCACCTGTCACAATGCGATGGAGAAATTACTTTCATTTGTACCTGGCACAGCATTTTGCAAGAGGTCTTTTTGGTTTTCTTGCTGTCTTTCATTCAATTTGCGTGGAACCCATTTTCCCATCTTCCCCACGGCTTTCAAACATATGGAGATGACTTCTTGTGTTAGATTTAATTAATTCAAGAGTTCTTGTTGGGTTTGATCATCATCTTCATCCAACAATGCTTGAAGGTAATTGTCTTCACACCCTTTTGGCGGTCTTCTATGTTTTTTTATTTCTCATGTCGCAATTGCCCCTTTTCAATTTCTTAAACCACTCAAAGCACTGACTTACCAAGAGCATGACCACCATAAACTTCGACAAGCATTCTATGTGATTCTGCCACAGTTTTCTTTATATGGTAACAGAAAATTAATGCTGTCTGCAAATCAAAGTTTGTAGGCAGAAAACTCGGCATGTTTAATGCTATTAAAAACTATGCTGTTATATGAAACTTGTATTGTTGTCAGTTGAAAATTTTTGTCAGCTGTTAACCTTTGCGGTACGGATTTTTAGATGTGCCCACTTTGGACACAAAAAATTTAATTTCCTTCTCTACGCAGAGAAAAATTGAAAGAAAAAAGGATTTATAGGTTACTCTGAACCTTCTTTATTTATACTAGATGGCAGTACAACACAAACCAGTCCATATATTTTAGACATATTTAGTTTATAAAGACCCACATTTTTCAAAGGAATCTTTCAGAATCTTTTTAGGATATGGAAGGAGTTGTTTGAAAAGAAATTTCTATGTTATTTTTTTGGTTGTATGCTAAACTCCTTATTCTAGATTAGTTTTAAATTTTTACCTTGAAATTTTGCCTAAAGTTGAACAATGAACATCAGATGTGCCCAGCGTAGGATCACTGAGAGACTAGCACAAGACTAACAACTGTATCTTTGTTTCTCTGCAGCTCACCAGTCAGCTCATTCATAACGCAAAGGTGGGTCAACATCTGTGTTTCATTTCCTTCTTTTCTCTTTCTTCTTTTCGGGAGGGGAAGGGGAGGTTTGGTTATCAGCTAAGAAATTGTTGGGGTGATTTTCTGAAGGTCAGGGGTAATTTTATCAGTTAGCTGTTTGGTTTTTTACTACAGCAGTTCTCTTTTTCTCTTTTGCTTTCATTCAAAGAAGTTTTGTTAGTGCTATGTTTTGATAATTTTGGATTGTAGACATTTATTTTATTTTATTTTATAGTTTATAATTTCTAACTGTAGCTATTATATTAGTTTATTTCTTTTCAGATTTTTAATTATTTTCCAAATGGATAGGAGAGGGTTGGCCTCAAAGTGCTACACAAATTGCCTTCAGATAGTGAATCTGATATGAATCCCAGTATATGTGCAAAACATGCAATGTTGGGTTGTGCTTTTTCAAAGGTGGTGTCATTTTCTTTGAAAAGTACCACCATGAAAAAATAGACAAAAATGTAAATATGAAATGTAAGTAATGTAAATATCATATACCCAAGTTACTTTCTTTTGTTTATACGTATGTAATCATCATATAATAAAAAAGAACCTTTTTAGGGGGAGTCTAGAGTAGCAGGCCTACCCATGGCACATCCTGGGTAATGCTAAATCTGCTATGCTATTCAGAATCTAGTATTTTTTCATCGTCAGCCAAATCTCTTACTTTTTTAGGTGCTTCCATGCAATGCTCGTTTTCAACACTCTTTTCAAAGCTCTATTTATTCAGTGTGCCCGCTTTTGGCACACCCACAGAATTGAAACGATAAGTGCTACCTTCAGAAAATCCCCCCCCCGCAGGTCAGTGTAGAGAACTCTACAAAGCTATCTGTACCTAAGCAGTCTTGGCCATGGGGTATACAAATTATAAACCTAGTGGTTCTGGGGGCTCCGGAAAGGTCATTCCACTCATTGGCTGGCCTGGAGTCCATAAAGTCTTAGAGTAATGTGGTTCTGGTAGTCCAGGGACTGGCCCCGGGTTTGCTGGGTAATAGGCCTCTGTGACAGGCAGCCCAAGCACCTGGTAGGTAGCAAATTAACGACCAGTGATGCACTGAATTCAGGTGTGTTGCATCAATCCCTCCAAGGGGTTGGGAATGGGTTTGAACTCCGGCCCCAGTTCTGCGGAGGTGTGAGGACTCTTGGTGCGATTAAGTTCACGACAAGAGGAATGCTTTTAATTAATTAATTCACAAAAATTTGCCTGTGTACTCCTCCAGGCCTGATTACACTATCTACCTTTTTTTTTTTTTTTTTTTTTTGACAAAATTCGAACTTTAAAAGGTAGTATGCCGTAAAGGGTTAAAGAAATAAAACAGCCCCAATTATGTGGTCTGAAGGTAACTACATCGATAGCTACTGCCATCTATGGGCAAATTCTGATTTCATATTTTCACACCTGGTGCATAGGTAATTTAAAATACACGGTGAATCATAAAGTTGTGTCTTATTCATGTTACACATGAAAAAACGTTGCTTAATATAAAATTAGTAAGTTCTCATATAATTTGATATTAGTATGGAAACCATACGTTAACTAAGTACTCCAATTAGGTACACATTTCAGATAATTTGTGTTTGCTCCTGACAGTCAAGTAAAAACCTCCACATTTAAAAATCCAGGCTAAAAAAACTTATTTTTAAATAATATTTTTATTTTGAATTTACATGCATTTTTAGCCTTTAAACACATTACTGCAATTTAAAGCAACTGAAATTTTACCTTCATTTCATCCAGTGTAACTAATCCGATTGTACTTGATTTCAGTTGCTGCTCTACAGCATCATAATGAGCAGCAAATTTATTTCCAATATTTGCTAATTTCATCTCTTCTTCAATTTTCCTTTTCCTGTGTTCTAACTCTTCTAAAGCCTTTTCTCTCTTTTTCTTCAGCTGTAAAGCACGGCCAGCTTCACTGGCAGCTCCTTTATAAAGAGCCATGATTCTAAAAGCAAAAAAATTCAATTTTCTATGACATAGTTTAAAGAATAATCAAGAAAACATAACATTTCTTTTATACAGAAGCAAACAAAAATTCCTTTAAAAATCAAAATGATAAATAAATCAGATGTTTATTACACATTTTTCTGTACTTCTAGAATAAAGAAGGAATTTTTTCCTAGCATCATTTGTAACCCACCATTTTGTATTGAAAAGTATTGTTTACAGACCTTTTTCTTAAATTCCTTTATTAAATTAATAACTGCCTGTTACTGAATTTATTCTGCAACATGATCTAAGGATTTCAAATATGAAATAAACTTCAAAAAAGCTTTTATTCAAAAGTTATGAAACAGTTAATGAACTAAAAGAGAATAATTTACCATGCAATTAAATAACAACTAGAGATGAAATAACTTTCTTTACGAATTCATTTATGATTTTGTGCCATCAACAATAAAAATGTGGGGTATGCTTGATAAACTTAGATAATGCTTTATACTTTTAATGCTGGAATTCAAACATTAGATTTTTCTATTCAGGTGCTCATGCTTTTATTATTCATGATATAAAATCATAGATGAATTTTGTAAAGACAATTATTTAATGTTCTCATTAAACTATATGATAAATTATTTTTCTTCATTTAGTTCATTAATTAATTTATGTGTTTAAAAAAATGTCATTTTATAAAAATTTCTGAAAAATTTTAATGCTTATGTTTTTTTACTCTATATTTATTTATTTCTTACGCTTTTCAACTTTGAAATTTTGCCAAAAAAATCAGAAACAATGTTCAAAATTTCATTGCATTTAAAAGACCTTTTTCCCCATCTTATCTGATAGCACACGGTAAAATTCTGATATTTTTAGTTTGTTCATTACATGAAGATGTGTGTGTAGTGGGGAGTAACTTTCAACAATAAATTGAAAAAAAAATCTAAATAAAATTTCAAATAAAATTTCTTTACCACAATGTACTGTCATCTTCAAAGAGTGTATGTGCAAAATTTAAGCTATAGTTTGCTACCAGAAAGTAGTTTAAAAATTAATGACATTGTTCATAACAAACAAGAAAAGAGAACTATAAAAAAGCTTATGGTAAACATAAATATATAATACTTTATATAAAAAATATTAATAAAAACAAAAACCTGCAAAAGAGTAATGATTGTTCCATATTGTATGAAAACTTAAAAAATAAATATGCAGGTCAGTTATAATTATGAACACAAGCAGCTAATTCAGTTGATATTTAAATATTAAATAATAATACTTTTGGCTTCCTCTGGCGAGGAACAACTTTTGGTTCTCTCTGGCAGTAATACTCTCTAATCATTGACCTTGATAAAATGCACGGAACCATTTTTCCTTCTTGTACTTTTTTCTGATTCTATTTGAAATTATATAAATGTTCAGTTTTAAGAATTTGTAGAGACTGCCAAAAATTTTCATTAAATCAAAAGTTTGTAAATAGAAATTTTATTGAAGAAACCATAAATCCTTTACAGAATAAATCATAAGTTCATAAATACGTAAGTATTTATCTTGGACAACCATTCCATTTTACTATGGTTTTATCTATTACTCTTGTTTGAAGAACTTAACTGAAGTTGTTCCTTAAATAGAATATTGGTTGTTCAACTCAGGTTCGAATCCAGGTAAAAGGTCAGTTTTTTGTAGTAAGTCCTCCAAAAATGCATCCCTCACCTTAGATAAATAGCTTTCATCAACTTTGCCACATCCAAATAACCTAACATAACCTTACAAAGCAATAAATGAATCATATTTATTACACAATTTCATTCAAACTTGCTTCAAACATGTTATAAGGTATTTTCCCCACCTTCTTACCATGCTTTCATGGTGTAGTGGTTGGTCAGCACGTTCGACGTGTATTCGAGAGGTCGATGGTTTGAGTCCCGGCAAGGGCATTACTCATTTTTCATGTCCCGTCTCCTGCTTTCAAAAAATCCTAATGACTGTACAGTGGCATCCGAACTAAAAGCTGGTGAATGACGATTCTCCACCATCAGGATTTGGTGATTGGGGCCCCTAATCTCCAGTCAGGATTTAAAAGGGGGAGTATATAAGGTATTGCCTGCCTTCATGGTGTAGCAATCAGCATGCCTGACGCATATTCGAGAGGTCCGCGGTACGAGTCCCGGTGAGGGCATTGTTCATTTTTCATGTCACGTCTCCTTTTTAAAAAAATCCTAATGACTCTACAATGCATTATCATTAGTATATGTAGGGCTACTTAACTGTTACATCATTCAGATCGTGTAATTGCACCAAGTTGAATTCCACAAATTAAATGAAACACATATGCTAAGTTGAGAAAATATGTACATACATAAAATATACTCAATAAATTGCTGACTTTTTTTAATAAAATACTCATTAATATTTTACAAAGTATGAAATAGACAATAAAACAAATCCGAAATTCTGGCTTCCAGGTGCCCGTATTCAGGTGAAGGACTATGATATTCAAAATTTGATGGCTTTTAGGGTTCCATAGATTTTTCATAGTGCAAGCAACATACATACATTCATGCAGATTCTTCATTATTTTGTAGGGATTTATATTTATTTTAAATAACCAGTTAAATTTAAATTTAAGTTACTTTCCTATAAGCCTTTATTCTCCTAATTGTCAGTGCCAGAATATTTAAATTTGGCAGCGCTCATAAGAAATGCAAATTCTACCAGTGGGAGAAAAAGTTTAAATATCTACTACTTGTTAATATTTTGAATTGAGTTTTGATTCTACTGTTTTAGTTACCGCCCAAGCAGAGGCGTAGTATGTTAGCGTCAAGTTGACGCATTGTACATAATTTAAAGAGTTTAATAAAGGGCAGTTTTAACCCTTCTTCAGTGAAATCACTATTTCTGCAGATTCTACTTAACATATAGACAAGAGAACCTTACATCTGGTGCCTGAACACGCTACTTGGATCCAATGGCCAATAATCAGGACGAACAAACATCTTTACAAGAGACAGAAGTTGCAGACCTGAGGGTGACAAACCCATTGTATGAATTTGGCTTTTTAATACACATGATGAGAGCCACAATTAAGCCAGAAGTGGTGTTCGATGGTAAAAACTCCGTCGCTACATTCCTGGAATCGCTTGCGACGCACTTTCAGTTGTACCCGGTACCCGACAGACAAAAAGTAGCTATCGCTCCATTGCCCTCAGAGGACAGGTCTTAGTCTTGGTGCAGAGTGATTGGAAAATTCTTACTTGGGGAAGATGGAAGCCGCACCTACAATTTTGAAAATTTCAAAGCAGCACTCCTAAAGGCCTTCCCGATCATGAAAGATCATGAGAAACTTGAAGACAAACTGTACAGCTTTTATCAACGGAAAGTTGAACACTTTACCGAATTTATCCTGTGCAAAGTCGAACTAGTGAATATGCTATATGGAAGGAATACCGATAATGAAGTAATTGAAATTATATTACCACAGTACAAGATTCTGTGGAGCTGAGAAACCCACGAACGTTGCAAAGAGCTATTCAAATTAGCAGTAAAGTTACAGAATCAGCGGATAGCGGAAAATTCCGAGATTTCCTACCCAGGGACACTATCAGCAGTTCTCCCGACAGCCGGCCACAGAAAGAAACAAATACAATAGAAGAAAATGCTTTATACCACGCCGTCACCGAGCAAGAATAAAAACGGTAAAGGCAAAGACCGCCAGCGCACCCAGCAAACATTAGGAGGAAAAAAGAATTTAAACGAATAGAGGAGCCTGAGAAATTGACGGTTCAGACCCCCTGTGCATCGCAAAATTCCTCTAAGTTGTATGTAAATACCGTAGTAGTCAAAAATTCCCAACTACCGGTAATCCAGGTTCTTTTGAACGACGTATCTGTAAAAGCACTAGTGGACACCGGCATGGAAGGAAATTTTTTAAGCCAAAAATTCTACAATAGAAATTTTCGAAGAATAAGATTGTTTAAAAATTGTAGCACAGAAATAGTTGCCACACAGGGGAAAGTTTGTGAATGTGTCGGAAAGTTATCACTGAATGTTCAGGTAAAAAACGAAGTTTTGAAAATTTTATTTTTTTGTTGCTAAAAATTTGCAAAACAACGTAATTTTAGATACAGAGTTCCTCAGAGCGGCGAACGCCACAATAAACTTTGCAGAAATTTCTATTTTCTTGGATATGGTGCCAAAGGTGGTGAAAGAGGTAAATATTCCAGATATCGATTTCCAGCATCTAACACAAGATGAAAGAGCCAAGCTGGAAGAACTAGTAAGTAGATTTAATACGTTATTTTCTGAGAAGCCAGGGAATACACAAATTGTTACCCATGTGATAGAACTAAAATCAAGCGAACCTTGTAAAGCAAAACCTTATCGATATGATAAGGAGAAAGAAGCAATAATAGAACAAATGTTAAGGGATAAAATAATTATTCCCATCAATAGTGAATATGCTAGCCCAGTTGTGCTATGCAGAAAAAGAAATAACTTGCCCCCTTCGGATCCAAAAGCTTATCATTTTGCGATTTAATAGCATGACTAAATTCCCTATTTACCCTTTACCAGTAACAGAAAAAATAATGCAGAAAATTAGGCCTACAAAATATATGACCACTCTTGATCTTACTTCTGGCCACTTTAAATAGCCATGAAACCAGAAGATGTGAATAAAACAGCGCTTATTACAAATTCGGGCATTTACGCCTTTTTACGCATGACGTTTGGGCTTTGCAGGGCCCCGTCAACTTTTCAACGCGCTATGGACATAATTTTACATCCCGTCCTAGAAAAATCCACTCTCATTTATCTCGATGACATTATTATAACTAGTGACACTATCGAACAACACGTTAAAGATCTCCACAAAGTTCTTTTTTTTTTTTTTTAAAGAAGCAGGTTTAACTATTAATGCTGCAAAATGTAAATTCGCAACTAAGGAATTGCGATATTTAGGATACACAATCTTAGCTAAGGATATCGAAACTGAGGATTCTACAATAAAAGCAATTAAAAATTATCTTTTGCCAAATACTGCGAAAAAACTTTCACCTTTTATTGCCATGTGCTCATATTATCATTCGTTTATCCAAAATTTTGCCAATACTAATGAACCTTTGTTGGTTTTAAAACGAATGAAATCCAAGTTTGCATGCACCATGGAGGCAAACACTGCTTTTGAAAAATTGAAAACAGCACTAATTAATGGCCCAGTTTTAAAATTGTAAAAGAACTTGTAAATCGCAGCGGATGCTTCAGATTACGCCGTGGGTGCGGTTTTAACTCAAAAAGGGCACCCCTTGGCATTTTTCAAGAAAACTTTGGGTCAGATCCAAAGGAACTACACAGCGACAGAAAGGGAAACGTTAGCAGTGTTATTGGCAGTTCAGTAGTTTAGGGTCTACTTTGGAAAAGCCCCAGTTACAATCTACTCTGATTATGCGGCCACAGGCAGATTATATTCTGGAAAGAATTTAACTAATAGATCAATTAGATAAGCCTTAATGTTACAAGAATACAACTTAATTAGGCCCACCCCCAGCAAGGAAAATACAGTGGCCGACGCCTTGTCAAGAATTAAACTGGATGAAAATGGGAATGAAATAAAATGTGGTATGTTAACTTCTAAAGTTTTAGATTCCCGGGAAACAATTATAGCTGAATTGCCGAATGATCCAGAATTCGGTAATATCTATGCTTATTTAAAGGATCCAGATAATTTTGAATATGTAGATCTTGCTGCAATTAGAAATAGGGCCCGAAATTACGAGATCATAGATAATTTGTTGTTCTATACTAAATCAACAAATGAAAACCACAAACTGAAAACAGCCATTCCCGCCAAACTACAGCTAGGTATTTTGCAGGAACTTCATGATAGTCCCACAGCCGATCATTTAGGGGTGAGGAAAACGGTGCGTAGAGTACGCGACGCGGTGCATTTTCGGCAACTACAGAAGATAGTAACAGCGTATGTCAGGTCCTGTAAATTATGTCACTTAATTAACGACGTTAATTATAGCCCGGCCGGGTACTTAAATAGTATTCGCTGGACTTTTCCTAAAGAGATCCTTAGAATAGACCTCCTTGGCCCTTTTGCCCAAAGTGGGTTAAATAAAAACCGATATCTTTTTGTGATTGCAGACCATTTTTCTAAGTGGGTAGAAATAATTCCTTTAAAGCGAGCGTCAGCTAAAATAGTTGCAGATGCGTTCTTACATAAGTATATTTAAAATACGGCGTATCGTTAAACGTAATAAGCGATAATGGTAGGCAATTTGTTAGTCAAATTTTTGAGAACCTGTGTAAAGGGCCTGACATACGGCATATGAAAATGGTCCCGTACAGACCACAAGCAAACCTCGCAGAAAGAGTTAATAAAAACATTGTTAAAATAATTAGAAGTTACGTTAAAAATTATCATAAAAGCTGGGATGGCTGCGTTGATGAACTAGCCTATGCTTTAAGAACTGCCAAGCATGATAAAACGGGTAAAATGACCGCTGAATTACACAGTCCAGTCACATTAATGTGACCATCTGTCAAAAGCCAGAATAACCACCTTTCGCAGAGCGGACTGCTGCGAGACGTGCAGGAAGAGAGTCACATAGGTCCCTGAAGGTGTCCTCTGGGATGTTGAGCCATGCCGACTCTAATGCCGTGGCCAGCTGCGCTAGATTACGCGGTTGAGGATCCATGGCGCGAACAACTCGATCGAGATGGTCCCACAGATGCTCGATTGGGTTTAAGTCAGGTGAGTTTGCTGGCCAGGGGAGGACGGTAAACTCATCCTGGTGCTCTTCGAACCACGCACGTACACTGGCAGCTGTATGGCACCTCGCATTGTCCTGCTGGAAGATGCCATCATCCTGAGGAAAAACAATGCGCATGTAGGGGTGAACATGGTCCGCAAGGACAGATGCGTACTTGTATTGATCCATTGTGCCTTCCACAATGATCAGTGAACCTAGAGAATGCCAGGAAAACATTCCCCAGACCATAATGCTCCCGCCTCCAGCTTGGACCGTTCCGGCAATGGTTGCAGGGTGGTTCCTTTCAGAGGTTTCACGCCTTATACGCCAACGTCCATCTGTCCGATGGAGCATAAAACGCGATTCATCCGAAAACGCAACCTGTCGCCACTCAGTGGACGTCCAGCTGCTGTACTGGCGTGCAAATTCTAGCCTTCGCCGTCGATGAACAGCAGTCAGCATAGGTGCACGAACCAGGCGTCTGCTTCGGAGGCCCAGACGCAGCAATGTTCGCTGAATAGTACTTTGGGAGACACTTTTGGTAGCCCCTTGGTTCATTTTGGTGGTCAGTTGCTCAACGGTAGCCCGTCTATCTGCCCGAACGCATCTCCGCAACCGTCGTTCGCCTCTGTCATCTATGGCCCGTGGTGCACCACATTTGCCACGTCGCTGATTTTGGACAGTCCCATTTTGCCATGCACAGTACACTTTTACCACGGCGGCACGCGAACAGTTCACAAACTCAGCCGTTTCGGAAATGCTTCCACCCTTGGCCCGAAAGCCAATGATCATGCCCTTTTGGAAGTCGGATAAATCGCTTCGTTTCTGCATTACGCCAACGATTGAAATGTTTTCCGAAGCCCTCACACACCCTTTATATACGCTCAACTGCACTGTGCTGCCACCTGCCTTCTGTGATTGGTTATTTAACTCTGACATGGAAAGTACGTGGTGGTCACATTAATGTGACTGGACTGTGTATTTCTGGGTAGGAATATGTTAACACCATTAGACAAAAAAAAATTTTTTTTGTTTAAGAACGAGAATCAGAATTTAAGCAGGCAAATATTCAAAAGCTGATTGATGAAGGTTTGAAAAATTCCGATGTAGCAAGAAAGCGGCAGAAACTCTACTATGACAGGAAACGCCGCAAATCAGATTTTAAAGTGGGGATAAGGTGTTGAAAAGACAGCAGATCGTTTGGGCTGTGATCTACTTAAAAACAGAATCAGGAGAAAGAATAAAGCCTAGCCTGAATCAATTGAAAAAATATTATAAACGTAAAGATTTCGATGTCTTACATGATTTCTTCCAGGCTTCCGAATCAGAAGAGGCGGCTTCCCCAGGGGCAATTATGAACCCACTTCAACTTCCACCACCCGCGAAAAAGCAAAGAACCAAAGAAACTACAAGTTCTGAAACTAGCAGAAGAATTCCTGAGAAAAGAATCCCTAACATGTGGAAGATCCAGCCAAGAAAAAAATCAAGGGTGAAAGAAACGTCCCGGCTAGAAACAAGCATCGCCGTGTTATGGCAGGGTCTCGCAGTAGACAGCCCCAAGATACGTCAAGGAGGTGGCGGACTGAAAGATTACTACAAACAAGACCACAAGTCGATAACATGAAGAGGCCTGCCGAAGTTGAAGGCACAGAACAAAGATTGAAACAACCTAGAGTTTACAGGCAAGCGTCTTGGAATACCGATGTGCAAAGAACCAGTTTGTCGACAGTAAAATGAAAATACAAGACACGCCGCCAGTGCATTCTAAAAGACTTCTCATTAGCGGTCAAAAAAGGAAAAGCCAATTCCCACCAGCGGACAGGAAACAGAGACGGAAAGTCTCATTTATGAACCAGTTGGCCTGGATACAATTCTGTGACAAACGAATGGCCGAATACTAAGCTTAAAAAAACAGACATAAGTGAATTTTTCTATAAATCTTTTCTGTTATGTAAAGCTGCACGACAATGGTTCCAATACGAAGTTACATGATAAAAGCTATTGCCTCGATTGAGGACTAAAGTTATTTCAGCTTTATTTGGCGAAAGCACAAAGTATAGTGTATTTTAGAAATTGTTATGTTAATGTTACGAACTAGTAGTTCGGTTTTGTTAGTCGAAAGACTATTTATGTTAACGTGCCAAAAGATCTGGCCTGATAGAAGCAGCTTCGTATTAATACTTGTTAATGAAAATTTATTTTAGGTTCACACTTTGGGCGAAGAAAAGGACTCATTCAAGTAAAATTTTCATTTTATTCTTTATTGTTTTAAATGTATTTGTTTGTAAAATGGTGAAATATCTGTTGTGTTAAAGTAAATGATACTTTTAATGAAAGTGTAAAGCTCAAAAGAGCTTACATAATATGTATTTAGTGCTAAAACTTCAAGAAAAGTTAATGTATTTAAAGTTTAATGTAGTCAATTGAGTTCGCTCAAAAGAAATTTTAGTTAAATCAAATCATGCGATTTGAGCGAAAGCTTGCATGCATTCAAGATGAACGTAGAAAATATTTGGTATGCATGTGTTTTGTAGGGCTCTCTACCAACACTCTAGTTAATTTTCATGTTTATTAGCTCATGGAGAACTTAGAAATGAATTTAGGGTGTGCCTGAGAAGGTTGTTATGTGCTAACAGTCGACGTGCGTTCAGGTAGAGATTTTGTCCACTATAACATAAAACACTTGCGTTTTCACACCACACATTGCGGAGAGCCAAAAGGGGATTAAAGTTTAAAATTTAAGCATGAATGTGAATTGAATAACTGTGGCATGAAAAACAGTAATGTTCGGAAAAGCTGAGAAAGCTACGCTAAATAAAGGCTAGAACTTAATAAAAGACTATATTGTGAATTTTAAATGTTATTTAGAATTATGTTTTCATAAGTGTTCCTTCCAGATGACTGGAAGGAGTTGACTGAACTCCAATTGAAAGACAGCAAAGGATGTCCAGCAGAACTATGATGAAAAAATTTTCTTCTGTTATAATTTAAATTTTAGTATTTTTAATGTAAACAGTGCTTAGATCTTGTTAGTTGTAGAATTTATCAGTTTGTAATAGGTCTTTACCTTTATCCAAGTGTGTTAAATTCTGGCACGGACAAATGTAGGGATTTATATTTATTTTAAATAACGACTTAAATTTAATTTTAAGTTACTAAGCCTTCATTCTCCTAATTCTGAGTGCCAGAATACTTAAATTTGGTAGCGTGCGTAAGAAATGCAAATTTTACCAGTGGGAGAAAAAGTTTAAATATCGATGTTCCAGTAGGCAAAGTTAGAGAGAATCTGGAAAATCTCTGTGCGTGCTTATACGCAAGCTTCCGTTTAGTTATTATCGCTGGTTAGACGTGGCTTTACAGCTATTACCTTGCTGCCACTAGACTTATCTACGCGCTGTAGGATACAGAATTGTATGAGCCCTGTAGTTTAATTCTACTACTTGTTAATATTTTGAATTCTTGAGTTTTGATTCTACTGTTTCAATTACCGTCCAAGCAGAGGCGTAGTATGTTAGCGTCAAGTTGACACATTGTACATAACTTAGAGTTTAATAAAGGGCAGTTTTAACCCTTCTTCGGAGCAATCACTATTTCTGGAACGCAACAGTAGAACCTTACAATTTAATTTCTTTAAATATAATATAGGTTGATAATATATGGTGGTGACAATTTGAAAAGTGAAACGGACATTTATAGTGAAACAACGCAAAATGCCGTTTCAAAACTAACAGACCTTCTGGGCTACCGCCCCCTAGTGCTGAAACTTCTAATAAATTTTTTTTACTAAAAATCTTCTTTAAGATCTATCTGAAGCATTTAGATAAAGTAATATTTTCTGATTACCTACAGTCCTTTCCCAAAAAGTCACTTCGAAAAAGGTCACTTCAAGAGACCAATGGCACACTAGTCAAGAAGGGAAACATGAAGGAATTTCACAGGAATAACATTAAAGGTATAGAGTACTTGCTGTTTATTAAAATAACTTCTGTTCCAAATGCATTTGAGTATATTAAGCGGCTGAGTTTAATAAATGGCGATTTGTGCATTGCATATTGTGACACTAGTTTAAAACTATTCAAGTAAAATAATAATCAACAACTTCTCTGTTAATAAATTCTAAAATAATACACTGGTGAAATAAATTATGAGAATTTTCATATTTGATCTACTATCTCCAGAACTACTTGACAGATTTTAATAAAATTTGGTGTCAGCATAGGTTGATATAATACAAATAATATAAACATTCAACAGTTATAATAGACACACATGTTCATGTGCAACACTCGTGAGAATCTGGAGGTTTGAAACAGCGGTTTCAGAAGATACAAAAGAAATGGGTCAATAGGGGGTATGGTCCCCTCTTACAGCCACACAGGCCTCGCAGTGTAATGTCATACTGGAAATAAGGCAGTTTATCAGTGCCTGTGGCAATTGGTCCCACTCATTCAGCAACGCTGTTTTCAGTTCCTGGATGATTCTCGGAGGAGGTTGCGAGTTGCAATTGTCCTCCCCAGAGCGTTCCAGAGATTCTCTATAGGTTTGTGGTCTAGAGATCTGGCTGGCCAATCCATCCGGCGAATATCCTCTCGAGAAATTCGTCGACCAGAAGAGCTCTGTGTGGTGTCGCGTTATCGTCCTGTAAGATGGACTCGGGGCCCACTGCACCCCGGACATAAAGGCGAACATAGGGCTCCAAGCCCTCATCCCTATACCTCACACCAATCACAGAGCTCTGTCAAAAACGTGGAGAGGTGTGCGACCATCCAACATGATGCCTGTCCAGACCATTACAGCGCCTCTGTCATAATTGTTGATTTCGCGGACATTGGAAGGTAGGTAGAGGGTCACTGGCTCTCTCCATGTGAAAGTACGGCGAGAATCGGTGTTTAGGCTAAAACGGGAATTATCAGTGAACAGAACGGTTGCCCATTCCTCCGTACTCCAATCACTATGTTGCCTGCACGATGCTAATCAGACTCTCCTGTTCGTAGTCGCGAGCGGGACGCAAACAGCCGTCTTCTGGCAAACAACTCTTCCTCATTCAGTATTTTGAAAACAATCACCTTGTTATACGGGTTCCTGTGGCTGCATACAGGTCCCGAGAGAGATGAGAAGCTGTAGCCTCTCTGTTACGCCTCGCTAAAATGGACAAATAGCGATCTTCTCTGGCCGTCGTGGCTCTTGGACGACATTGCCCAGGCTTTCTCTGGATAGATCCAGTATCCTGGAACTGCTTCCATACGTTACACACGATGCTGGGCGTTAGATTAAACTCTCTGCATATCTGGACTTGCGATTGGCCTGCCTGCAGCCTCCCCAGAATTCGTCACTTCATTTCATCATCTAAACGTTGGTGGTTACTCATTTTTACTGTTCCGATGTGAATTTAATGGATTGCTGCAAGATAACACCGAGAAATTCGCCGAGGTGTGTTAGCGAACGAATTCGTCTTTCCCTCCACGCGCTTATAAGGCCTGTTTTTCTAGTGACTCTGCCTACACACACGTGTACACTTATGTATTTGTCGTGCAAGATTTGCATTTTTATCTAGAAGCAGTGGTTTTTCCATTAGTTCAGTTCTTTTCATGCAATTCAATAAAATATGCAAATTCTCTTACAGTATTTCCCCAGTGTAATTACAAATTAATACTAAAATTAAATTATTTACGCAATTTTGGAATTCATTTTTAAGCTTGTTGTAAAAATATTTTTATAATTGCATTCTTAATGAAATTTTCTCTCTTACAAACAATTATTCTATCTGTATTTGTTTCATATAGTTGACAACAGTTTTTAAATTGTATTCTCAATTTCACAGAACTGCTTACAGCTTTTATCAGCACCTTTCAGTTCAAGAATTTTTCTTAGAATCTGCAGTACTTTTCTAGATGGATTGATGATGACATGTGATCGCTTTTTCTTGTACCATTTTTGCTGTAAGTTCTTGTCTCAATATTGCTTTGAATTGATACATATTCTAAATTAAAAATGAACCCTTATAACTTTCCTCACTGATATCTGGTACATTAGCTACAGTTTGAAAATCCTTTTATGCTTCTTCTACATAAAAACCGCGAGTCTGTTTTGTTACAATCTCACTTGCTTCACAATACAAGCCAGTTTCCCTTAGAAAATCCTCCATGAACGCATCTCTCCTCTTAGCCAGATAGCTCTCAAGTGCTTTGCTATAATTAAGTATACCGTTGTCTGGCAATGGTCAGAACAAGCCCAGTGACTCTAACTGTCATTCGTCTTGGCAAGAAGTCAAATACACCTGCCGTTAGACAGAGCCTTAAGCACCTTAAGCACAACAAAGGTGACAGGCCAACTTTAGCTCAGTTAGTTCCACTCTCACTTCTGGGAGAAAGGCCCCCAAGGGGACAGATCCGTCTTCTACTCCTCTTCCCCATCACCAAACTTGTTTAGGAAACAGTGCTGTTTAGGAAATTCCTAGTTTAAATGAAGCTTTTTCGGCACCCAGTGTTGCACTTACCAGGAACATCAAGATCTTTAAATAATTTATCTTTTTCTTCCAGCCTTAAATCCTTTTGCTTAGGTATTTTCGACAAATTATAAATTAAGCACATAACAAATTAAGAGATTGCTTCTTCTGCTGATTTATTTACAGTTTTATTTCCAATTTTTTTTATTTCCAATTTTCAATTTATTTATACTTACAATTTTGAAACTCATGTTTTTATCTAGTAAAGACTGCATTTTGTTTACCAAGTCGATCTGCCACTTCATCTTTGCAAACATAATTAATGCTTTCTTTACTTTTTCTTCAGTCTATAGTTACCACTTCCTTTCCATTTAAAGATATTTAATGTAAGGTAATGTTAAGAATCATTTCATGAACTCTTTTTGTAACTTTGTGAACATAAAAGGGATATCTCAAAGGGAAGGTTTTGAATGTGGAGACCTTAAATAATGAGATATACATGTTATATTTTCTCTTTCTATAACCTGGTATTGCAGAAGGAACCCTCACTCATTTAGAATGCTTCTTCACAATTATAGGGATTCCAATCAAACCCATTTTATTGAAGCACTACACACTTGAACGATAAAGCCACTGCCCACAATACATTAAATGGATGAACTAGGATGAATTATGAAAAGTTTTGATATTCACAAGTAGGACATTCAGACACTGAAGAATCTGTCTTTTACCAATCTGAGTTTCGTAAGCGGCAGAGATGAATTTAATAAACAGCATTTTTTATATTGATAAGAATGTACTAGTTTTGGTTCCTGGAAATTTGAACATATTAAGCGACTGATTTTATTAACCAGTGAGTTTAATAAGTGGCGGCTACTGCATACGCAATACCAGTATCAGTCTTCATTTTGTCAAGGAATGTAGTGATGCCTTTTGAAGTATGACTCGTTTCTTTGTCTTGATGAAGTTTCACTAAAGCATTGGGATAAATAAATGGAATTTTGTTCTTTAAATATCGAATAGACTTTCTCAAGATGACACACTCATTGCCATAAATATTTGTGTACCAAGAAATAATTATGGGATCGTAACGAAACTTGGCTTGAAGGTACACGTCGGGAAGATATGCAAATGATTAGAAATGCAGCGTGATTGCGCATTGCGTAATGCCACTTGAGGGCGTTGAACTTAGTTCTTCTTGGAGTATAAAACAGTTAAGCAGAGCTTGTTTGAGTATACTTAATGTTTTGCTAAGGAAACGCTGAGATAGACATGCCGTTAGCCGCCATCCAAGCCAATATCAGCAGCTGTCAGAGTTCGAAAGGGGAAGAATAATCGGGATGATGGAAGCTGGGTAGTGAGCTCGGCGAGCAGCTCGTCAGGTAGGCCGTTCTGATTTTACTGTGAAGAGGTGTTGGAACCAGTGGACAGAAGAGACGTCATTTACACGGCGACCAGGCAAAGGACGCCTTCGACAGACCAGTCGTCGAGAAGACCATCCCGACACGCACGCGTAGAGCCAACTGCCTCATTGCCCGCTATCCAGACACAGGCAGCGGCTTCATTATGGGCCCCTGTGTCTGCCCGAACCATCGCAAGGCACCTGGTTGAAGGACATCTGGTATCGCGACGTCCATTACATGTGCTGACAATGACACCCACCCACTGACGCCTCCGTTTGAAGTGGTGTCGCACTCGACAGGATTGGACTTGAACGAAATGGAACTAGGTCGTCTTCAGCGACGAATCTAGATTTAATTTGGCCAGTGATGACAATCGTGTTCATGTGTGGAGGCCCCAAGGTGAACGCCTCAATATTGCCTTCGCTTTACACTGACACACCGTTCCCACAGTTGGTGTGATGGTATGGGGTGCGATTGCTTACGATACATGGTCACCCCTAATATTGATCCATGGCACAATGACAGGCCAGCGGTAAGTCCATGACATCCTTCAGCCGCATGTGTTGCCACTCATGGCAGGGCTTCCCGGACGACGTTTTCAACTAGACAATGCTGAGCCACACACAGCACGGATCTCACAAGACTCCTCTGCCACATTAACACCCTTGCTTGGCCCGCTCGATCCCCAGATTTGTCACCAATCGAGCATATTTGAGATAATTTCGGATGGCAAGTTGGACAGCCTATGAGACTGGCCGAACTAGAAGGCGTTTTCAGCAACTGTGGAACAAGATGTCTCAGGGCAGCATATGAAACTTGTACGCTTCAATGCCCGCTCGTATCGCATCGTGCATTCGCGCAAGAGGTGGTCCAACAGAGTACTAAAACTTCCGTTCATGTGCACTTTTTCTGCAATAAATGATCCTTTTTCCTTTGATTTTTCTAATCATTTACTTATATCAAAGTAGTACTTACATATGTAAAATTTCGTTTCATTCCGGCAACTCTTTCTTGGTGCGTAAATTTTTATGGCAATGAACGCACATAACCTTTTTTTTTTCACTATTGTAATTGTTTATTTTTTGCAAAAGAATCCTGTGACAATCATAATCTTCTTACTGAAACTTCTTTTGCTTTGATGGAACCAGGTTTGTACATCTCTTTTTCTTTGTTTTCAATAATAAATAGACCTTTTTCTGTTGCAGTCGTTTGACTAAACCTATTTTTCATCAAATGTCAAAATGTATTTCCATTTACTTTCCGCTAAATAGTTTTCATGCAGGGTTCCATAAATTGATCTGTGTTGAGACAGATGCTTTGGCAAAGGTTGGAGAGCATTATGCTTTTTAGCTTCTTTAATTTATAAATCTTGGTTTATTATTTTATTTATTTTTGCTACAGATATATTTAAAGACTGCAGTTAATTTCTACATTGGCAGATTTTCTCTTGTTAATAATGAAGTAACTTTAGAAACATCAGAAACAGTACATACAAACAAAAACAAAATGGGAAAACAAAAGGGGGAGGACAGTTCTATATCTCCCGTTCTACAGGGCCGATTGACGAAATTTAAATTGCGTTTTTCATGTCTCGAAAGCGCGACTTACGATATATATTAGATTTATATATATCAGGTATTTTGATACAAAATCGAACTTTTTCTGAAATGATCTACCAAATTTTTTTTCATATTTCTTTTCTACGACTGAAATTATGTCTAAATATTACATTTTGTAAAATTTGGTCAGAAATTTATGAAGAAATTAAAAATTTTTACCTTGACGCATTTTTTCCAGTTTGCGCCAAGAATAATTTACTTGGTGAACTTCTTAATTTATAGCAACCGGTTTCCCTTCCCCCTTTTTTTCATTGTAGACAAGCGGAAAAACGTTATCGTTCATACTTTCAAATAATTTTAACAAAGTGTGTAAACCACATTTAACGTTATTATCCCTTGTAACGAATATGCGAAATTTCAGAACGCGCCAGTAGTAAATACATGTAAAACTTAGGAAATTTTGAATAAAAACTCTAAATTTTTTCACATGTGTCTAGAAATACATCTACTTTAACGCGCGAATTATATTTGGATTAAGCCTAAATTTCGAATTCTGGAAGAACGAAGCAAGTAGATTTAGGGAAAGGTAGCCTAATTTGGACCGCTATAACATACAAAGACTGATGATATCTGCGAGACTTGAGATACGCATTTTGTTATACGTAGATGTAGAAGAGGTTAATGCAATTGTGTTAGTAAAGAAACGCCTCGTGGTTACATTGAGAGAAGTGTTATTCGTTTGGCTAAGAAGAAAATCTGTTGTTTCGACATAAGTGTGAAAGCAGTTAATTCGTCTAAACGTAAGTAATTACATGTCTCATTATACTATCACAAAACTTGCTTATTTATCTACAATTTGCAATTATAAATTTGAGAGGTTATGTTAGTTTGACGTTTCTGTACAATATCAAGCATTAAATATTCAAGTTTCCCAAGTTGGACGGAAAACAGGTGCCGAAATTGAGAACCAGTTCAATTTCGGCAACGACATTTTTTTCATGGATAAATTATAATTAACTCATGTATTTACAGATGACCTATTTGCACCAGCTGATGTTTTGCAACCTTCTGAAACCCCTGTTTCACCTTCTATGATGATGATGAAGATAGAAGTGATAACGAAAATAAACGATTTACGACAGTTCTTGAAAAAATATCACCGCGAGCAAAGAAAAATCTAAATCCAGTGGAAATAACAAGCAGCCCTTGCAAATCGCGGTTATACCAAAACTATTAAAAAAATTATCAGTTCACCAAAGTTTAACAAAATGCAGAAACATAAAAAAGAAACTGGTGTTTCATGGTTTTGTATATTATGTGAAGAAACCAAGGAAGCAGAAATGATACAATGCATGAAATATCACGCTTGGATACATACTCGGTGTGCTGGAGTTAGTGGTGCACTTAAAAGGTTCTTTTGTTGTAATTGCCGTTAAGAAAGCTCATGGTCCAGTTTAGGAAACTAGCGGTCCAAATAAGTAAACCGGTTTCCTAAATTGAACCGATGACACGATTTTTTTAATTCATTTTTCACCGTTATAAATAATTTTTAAAATTTAATAAATGGTTCTATTTTGAAGGTACACTTAGTGAGTTTATTTTCTACTACTTAATTTTTATTGGCACTTCTTCCGTCCTTCAATAAAGTGAAAAATACAAAATTGGTCCTAATTAGGCTACTCTCCCCTATTAAAAAAAGATATATTAATGAATATATATAAAACTTAATTAATTATTTTTTTTTCAATGACGGGCCCTCAGCCGACTTCGGCTTGGCCACAACGAAGGCCAGAAGCGGCGGTCACTTTATTATGAAGGCACCCAATAGGTGGCCACTTTTGCCTCCTATGAAGGGACGGACTGTTACAACCATGCATTTTCCGGGATTCGAACCCAGGCCCTTTGGTATCGCAGTCGGCTCCCGTAACCACTATACCGTCTAGGTGGCAATTTAATTAATTAACATTAAGGAGCTAAAATTTTTAGAACTTTAAAAATTTTTAGAATTTTAAAAACTACTCGTGCGATTTTTACCAAATTTAGCAGTTTAACATAATTTGAGTCGTAGAATCGAAATATGGAAAAAAATTGGCATGCCACTTCGGGGAAAAGTTCGATTTTGTGTCAAAATACCTATATTAGAAACAATGTCATATATAAATCCAATACATATCCTAAGTCGTGCTTTCGAGACACGAAAAACGTAAGTTCAATTTTGTCAACCGGTCCAGTAGAACCGGAGATATAGAACTGTGCCCCCCCTTTTTTTTCTTTTTTTCGCAGTGTACATGTTAACTAGATTATTTATACTGAATAAATAATTATCAAAATTAATAACTGTGATATTAACAAATGTGATACATTATTACACATATACGCATTGTACATACATATATACATTCATATACGTACATACATATATACATATATACATACATATATACATTCATAGACAGAACATGTGAAACTCAAAATATTTATATATATTATATAACCTTAGTATAAATGAAGCAGGTGTATGGTATGAAAATACATTTCAAATGAAGAGGCAGTCGGGAAATTTTCACATATTTTTTTAGACATAGCATAATTACAGCAAACATACTTACATAAATTATCACAAAACGTGATAATGTTTATTGCACTTGTTAACGTCTTGGGTACACATTTATTTGTAAATTTGAGATACGTCAAATGTAGCCAAAGGGTTAAGCTAAATATTAAAGCTTGAAAACTACATATTTTTTGATGAAAGCAAGTATTACAAGAATGAGATCTCAGTTGCAAGGTAACAAGTGAATACAGAGTTTGCAAGCTAGCAAGTGAACATAGAGTTTAATTTTTCTTATCGGATGGTGGTATTATCTAAGTGCCTTACTGGTTAAGTTGCTATCAAAATAATTATTTAAATATGTTAATTATGGTAGCATTCTAATGAGAGAGATGTTACAGTTAGAAATTTATCAGTAACTATGCATTTTCCTAAAGAAGCTGCCACACTGATGTCTATGCATTAGATTTTAGCTGAAATAAAACAAAGGTTGAAACATCATAAAAATAAATGCAATTTGAAAAAAAGAGACTAAAAAAAAAAAACTAAATTGAACATTAAGGAGTGAATCAAGTTTTCATTTTATATACATAGGATAAACACAGACTATGAGTCCCTGTACGACTCTGCATGTGTCCTTATAAGGCTTTATTTTCGTAACCATTCATTGTGTTCTTTTCCCATTTTCATTACTTTTATAGCAATTATGACCACGTACAGCACATTAAGCTGTTATTTAGTCAATTTTATTGATTTATACCTGCTTTTAAATTTGTACACAAAATTTTTGGCAGTAAAGATGAAAGAAAAATTCTTTAAAACATCCGTTACCCGTTACAAAAGAAAAAATTAAATAATGTGTTCAATCGCTAATACACTGTAAAACACATGCACACAAAACAAATTAATTTTTTGTTACATTTAGCTTCAGTATTTATTGGTAACTTCAGCAAGAAGTATGGTCATTAATTAAATTCGGTAAATGGCGTTTGTAATGTAATGATCTAAATTCAGTAAAAGACAATTATTATTTTCCATGCGTATTAGCTTCATCAGAGTTACTTTGATTGCGTAAACCAACCATTATGCCAAAATTGCAAAGTTCTGCAACTATTCTGACACTTATGATCAGCTCTTATTTATTATAAATCAGTGGCTTAAAAATATGCACGCATGCTTAGATCATTTAGTGATAAATTGAATAATAGTGTCTAATTACAGCCCATGTCCATCAAGTACAGATCTATGACCCCATGTTTTAAAGAGCCCCCAAATCATGTTATAGCTGCTCATACGGCTGCTTTTTTTCTGACAAATAATGATACTTCTGTATTAATGCAACCATTGTAGTTGGCGATTTTTTAAAGAAAAAAAAGAATGCTGACATAAAGTCATCATGCAATTCAACTGCGAAACTTTATGTATTACATACATAAATATTACCGTAATTTCCGGAAGAGACGCAGCGGTGTTTACGTGCTTAAAATTTAAATTTTCAGAAGATGTGGCGTTTCTACCCATGCGGGGCTTAGGTGCACTTAAAAAAAATATTTCCTATAAAGGCCACTCAATTGTTTTCTGCGAGCTTTATTTTGTTTACATTCTTTCCCTTGAACGGACCTACGTGTCTTATTCACATTAAACGGAATTTCAGAACAATAACATTCTTCCCCTTTTCAAATCAGCATTCTCATCAATTTGAATAGTCTCGCTTCTCTGCCATTGGATGAATCTTACAGGACCCATCTTCTTCCCTTCCCGGCCTTTTCCATTGCAAATCTGCAGTAATTTTTTTTAAAGGCGGATATGACTCCACCTCCATTGCAGTAACAAACTCTAACCTATTTCCCCTTCATCCCGCATCGATTTTTTTTGGATAGTTTCTAAGAAGGAAGCGGAAAATTTTTGAAAATGGCATCTAAACGGCACAGAAGCTATACAGCTGGTTTTAAGCTTAACGTAATTTCACATGTTCAACAAACTGGAAATACAGCAGCAGTTCGATAGTTTGAAGTGGATGAGAGATGCATTCGACTTTGGAGAACTGAAAAAGAAAAACTTAAAAATATGTCACAACAGAAACGAGCCAAAAGAAGTGGTATTGTAAGGTGGCCGAATCTACAGGACGACCTTGCAAACTGGAGAAAGGAAGGAAAGGGAATGGCAATTTCGACTGTAAAAATTCGCTTACAAGCAAAATTTATGGCGAAACAAATGAACATATATGATTTCAAAGGACGGCTTTGCTGGTGTAGCAGATTTATGAAAAGAAAACATATTTCTGTGTGAACTAAAACAACAGTCGGGCAACAATTACCAATGGACTGGCAGGATAAAAAAGCATCTTTTCTAAAATATATGACAGATATCATTCACAAATAAAAACTTCTTCCATCACAGATAATAAGTATGGATGAAACGCCGTTAGCTTTAGACTCTCCTGCAAACAGAACTGTTGATGAAACTAGTGAAAAAACTGTATCCGTGCTTACGACAGGGCATGAAAGAACGTTATTTACATGTGTATTAGCTTGTGCCGTAAACGGTCACAAGCTAAAGCCGATGTTCATTTTTAAAAGGAAAACTATTCCGAAGGGAGATTTTCCTAATGACTTAATTATTTGTGCAAACGCCAATGGATGGATGTGCGAAACAATCATGCATGAGTGGCTCCAAAACGTTTGGCAGTATCGTAGGGGATCTTTTTTTTCCAATCAAAAGAAGGGTTGTTGGTAATGGATTCCATACGTTCTCATTTATTTGAATCAGTGAAAACCAGATGTCAAAAACTGTCTGTGACCTTGCAATAATTCCTGGTGGCTTGACAAAAATATTACAATCATTAGATTTGTCAGTTAGTAAATCCTTCAAAGCTGAAGTCCGAAAGTGGTGGGAGTACTGGATGAGCGAAGGATTGCATACATATACCAAAAGCGTCAAAATACGCAGAGCATCTTATGAAGAAGTCGCAAAGTGAGTAGGGAGTGCGTGGAAATCGGTGAAAACATAGTCAATAACAGCAGGGGCCAAAGGATCTTAAATTATATCATCAGATAAAGAAGCTGAATGTGACGATCTGGAAGACTTGGACTATTTAGATGAGGATTTGCTAAATCTTTTTAACTCAGGTAGTGAAGAATCAGATTTTGATAGCTTCATATGATGTACAGTTTTGTTTTGATTGTTTTTGTTAAGTAAAATTTAAAATTTCCTTCTGTCTTCCAAATTTAATATCTCGTTGTTGAGATATTTTTTATAATATAATATGAGTATTAAAAATATGGACTTCTTTAGTGGGTAAATATAAGTATATTTTCAAAATTTCTTACCTATAATTTATTTTTGAGTTACGGTTTCATTTGATCCATTTTTCTTAACTGTTATGTCATATATCAGGATAGGATCTACATTTTGCGTCTATAAGGTCCAAGACGATGTCAGGCGTAATTTAATCTATTGCGGCGTTTACGCTGATGCCGCCCTTCTTCCGGAAATGGCGGTATATATACACTGACAAGACAAAACATTATGATCTTCCCCATAGTTTTCAATGAACTAGTCAGCATGACGTGGAGGGCACACGATTAAGTGGAAATGGTATTTAACTGTTGCTAAAGAAGGTAATCTTCATTCAAATGGAAATTTCATAGCAATTGCTTTAAGAATTCAAAGCAATTTTCCACTTATTTAAGGAAAGAATTCCTTTAAGGAATCATTCTATCACTTACTTTTGCAAGTGATGGGACAGGCTGCTGATCTAAGATAATTTCATAAAGAGTGTAGATTGTAATGACACAAAGACTCGGAACGTACCTCCAAAACAGCACGACTGGTTGCTTGTTCACGATATGCCATTATTAGGATTTATACAAAGTGGATAATATTGGTGAAATCAGCAGTTGATGCCAAGGTGTTGGATGTTCAAGCGTCATCAAAGAAAAAGGACGTCGGAGACTGTCCCGCTTGGTACAGCAAAATCAGCACCAGACGGTGGCTCAGCTGAAAGCTGAATACAATGCAGGTCCAAGTGAAAGTACTTCGGAACACGTAGGACACTGTCAGATACGGAAATGAACAGCAGACGTTCCACTCGTGTACTCTATTCATTTAGTAGACACTGTTAGATATGGAAATGAACAGCAGACGTTCCACTGGTGTGCCTCTGTTGTTCAAGCGTCATTGTCAACATGTAGGGTTGATATTTATTTTAACTAACATTTATTTTAAGTTATCTTTCCTGTTTAGCCTTAATTTTCCCCCTAGATATGCCCGTGCCAGAGTATGTAAATTGGAGTAACACGCGCAGTTTATTCAAATTTAGCGGAAGCTAGTTGGATTAAAATAGGAAAGGAAACCAGAGTGTGAGAGTCTTGCTTTGAAGTTACGCTAGTGAGGTTGCTCGGTAGAATTTAGATCGGTGCGTGTCGGCCTGTGTGCCTAGCTTTGCAGAAGTGCTAGCTTTCAACTGCTTAATCAGTAATCTTGCTGAATCTCAGCGGTAATTAAAAACGCGGTTAGTTTAGGATCTCAGAGCCTCGTCAGTAGTGTTTTGATATTTGTTCATCTAGTCATTACTTTCAGTTTTACATTTTATTTCAGTTAAACCGGCGGGTTGGCGCAGTTTGTGAGCGTCAAGTAGACGCATTTGTCATTTTAAAGAGAAAATAAAAAGGCTTTTAACCCCTTCTTACGTTTCTGTGTAAATTCACACATAGTAGCAGTTACCAGTCACTACCTCAGTTTTTGACAAGTTGGGGCAGCGAGATCTTACACTGGCGCCAGAACATCTCACGAACTCAGATGGCCGATAATTTGGTGGAAGCTCCTGCAGAATTTCAAGAGCAAGTTAGGGTCAACTCGTTGGGAACCCTTCCAACTATATCCAAACCCTTCCAACTAGTTGAATTTGGAGAATTTGAAGGAATATAAACGTTTGAAAATTTTAAAGCATCGTTGTTCAAAGCATTCCCCATAGTGAAAGACCGAGCAAAGCTGGAAGCTGAACTTTACTATTTTTATCAGCGTAACATCGAAGATTTAATGGAGTTTATTCTGCGAAAAGTTGGTAAATATGCTGTATGGGAAGAAACCCGACAACGGTAATTGAAATAATTTTACCCAGATTACTACGTGCTGTCCAAGACTTCATGGAAGTCCGAAATCCAAGCTCATTGCAGGAACTTTTCGAGTTGGCGGTCAAGTTTCAAAACCGACGAATAGCGGAAAATTCTAGAGGGGCAGCGTATCTTCAAGGTTCCCGAAAACAGTTCTCAAACCCAGCGGCCGCTAAGACGAAACACTCTTATGGAGGAAAGAGCTATCAAGCCAATTCATCGAAGAACAAAGGTCACAGCGCGAAGAAGAATTCGAAAAAAACCATCCGCGTACCTAGAAGACTGAAGGTCAAAAGAAAGCTTTAAACGATTAGAGGGGCCTGTAAAAGCGAGGGTCCAGACCCCTGGAATTTCGCAAAATCCCTCAAGAAGATACCTAAACACGGTCCTGGTAAAGAATTCCCAGGTAACAGTCATCCACGTCCTGGTCGGCGAAGTACCGGTAGAAGCGCTCGTGGATACAGGAGCGCAAGGAAACTTCTTGAGCTACAAATTCTACAATGAAAACTTTCGTAGACTACGTTTATTTAAAAATAGAAACACAGAAATTATAGCCGCCCAAGGAAAAACCTGTCAATGATTTTAGGAATAGATTTCTTGAAGTCCGCTAAAGCCAGACTGGATTTTCAGGAAAATGCAATTACGCTGGAGATGCAACAACGGGTGGTAGAGCCGGTGAAAGAACATGAATTGGATTTAAACCATTTGACTTTCGAAGAAAGGCAAGCAAGTGGTGAGTACGTTTTTAAATTTGTTTTCAGAACGGCCTGGTAATTGTCAAATTGTAACACATGATATACAATTAACATGCAATAAACACTGTAGGGCCAAGCCCTACAGGTTTGATAAACAGAAAGAGCTCATTATTGAGGAACACATAATTTTTTCCGCTTCAGAGAAAAAAGCTTGGAGGTTTGCTATTGATTATAGAAAATTAAATAGCATTACGAAGTTCCCGGTTTACCCTCTGCCGGTGATTGAGGAAATTATTAGAAAGATTAAATCTACGAGGTATATGACTAGTTTGGATTTAACATCGGGCTACTATCAGATAGCTATGAAACCGGAAGATATACATAAAACCGCGTTTACCACAAAATCAGGCATTTATGCACATTTACGCACGCCCTTTGGGCTGTGTGGGGCCAAGTCGACATTTGAGAGAGCTATGGATATTGTTCTAAAGCCTGTCCTAGGAAAATCGACTTTAATTTATCTAGATGATATAATTATAACAAGTAGTTCGTTGGAGCAGCATATTAAGGACTTGCAGGAAGATTTTTCGTTATTAAAAGAGGACCGTCTAACAATTAACGCATCGAAATGCAAGTTCGCGAAAAAAAACTTAAATACTTAGGATATAAAATTTCGCAAAAGGGCACAGAAACTCAAGATTCAAAGATAAAGGCTATCAAAAGTTTCCTCCCCTCCTAAAACAGCAAAGAAACTGTCTTCTTTCCTTGGGTTATGCTCTTATTATCGATCATTCTTGAAGGATTTTGCTAATATTGTAGAACCGTTGTTAGTACTTAAAATAAAGAAAGTAAGTTTACATGGACAGCAGACGCGAATACAGCTTTTGAAAAGTTAAAAGAAGCGCTCGCCAATGCCCCTGTTTTGAAATTCTCGGAAGGTGAGGAAAATTTAGAGATTGCAGCCGACGCTTCGGACTATGCCATAGGTGCGGCTTTCACGCAGAAAGGGCATCCTTTAGCATTTTTTAGTAAGACATTAAACGCTACCCAAAGGTATTATACAGCGACGGAGAGAGAAACATTAGCCTTATTAATGGCTGTACAGAAGTTTCGATTTTATTTCGGGAAAGAACCAGTAACAGTCTTTTTGGATCATGCGGCCGCTGGTAGATTTTACTCAGGAAAATATCTAATGCCCAGGTTAATAGGATGGGCTTTAAAACTTCAAGAATATAACCTAATAATTAAGTATAAACCAGGAAAGGAAAATAATGTTGCAGACGCACTATCTCGAATAAAACTGGACGATGAAGGGAATGAACTTAAATGCGCTGTGTTAACTTTTAAAATTTTAGATTCTAGAGAAACAATTATTGCTGAATTGAAAGCTGATCCTGAATTTGGAAGTATTTATGCGTATTTAAAAGACCCTGAAAATTTTCAACACACAGATGTGGCCGCAGTAAGAAGTAGAGCACAGAACTATGAGATAATAGATAATTTATTGTTTTATACTAAGCCAAGAAACGAAAACTTCGAATATAGGGCAGTCATCCCAGCCTCGCTTCGATTGAGCATTTTGA
>KK120806.1:111914-129945 GCA_000611955.2 Stegodyphus mimosarum
ATTGAGCATTTTGAAAGAATTACATGATGCGCCAACATCGGGTCACTTGGGGGTCAGAAAAACTATAAAAAGGGGTACGCGAGGCGGTATATTTCCCGCAATTATACAAAATAGTAACTGCGTATGTCAGGTCCTGCAATCAATGTCAGTAAATTAATGATATTAATTACAGCCCGGCCGAGTACTTAAATAGCATTCGCGCTACATTTCCGAATGAAATATTAAGCATAGATCTCCTTGGTCCTTTTCCCCAGTGAGTTAAATAAAAATCATCTTTTAGTAATTGTAGGTCATTTTTCAAAGTGACAGAAAATGTTGCACTTAAACGTGCATCAGCGAAAACAGTTGCAGATGCATTCTTACACAGGTACATTTTTATATACGGTGCACCGATAAACGTCATTAGCGATAACGGCAAACAATTCGTGAGGCAAATTTTTGAGAACATTTGCTCTTTAATAAAAGTATTGTAAAAATATTTCGAAGTTATGTTAGCACACATCACAAGCGCTGGGATGGCTACATAGATGAGTTAAGCTATGCGTTAAGAACAGCAAGTCATGACTCAACTGGAAAAACGCCAGCGGAATTATTTTTAGGAAGTAAGTTAATCACACCACTAGATAAATTATTCTTTGTTCAACAAAGGGAACAAGAATTCAGGCAAAAAGACGTGCAAAAACTTATTCATGAGGCGGTTAAAAATTCGGATATGGCAAGAAACAGACAGAAGCTCTACTACAATCGAAAACGCCATGAAGCAGATTTTAAAGTGGGGAGCAAAGTTTTAAAAAGAAAATTTTGTTTATCAAATGCACCAGAGAACTTCACCGCAAAATTGGCTCCGAGATTTGAAGGTCCCTATGTTATTCAGGAAATTAATGGAGCCATATTATACCTTAAGAACGAGAGAAGGGAAACCTGTAAAGGAAGTCCCGACCAGGTAAAAAAGTATTACGAGAAGAATGATTTTGAAGTGCTCAAAAAATTCTTGCAGGATTGTAGTTCCCAACAATTGGAAGGTCCAGAATTAAGGCCGTCCGCTCCGCCATCCAAGAAGCAAAGAACCGCCGAGGAACAGAGGCCTTCTACAAGTTATTCAAGGATTTCGAAAAGAAGGAAAGAGAATCTTCAGACCCCAGCAGAGAAAAAGGTCAAGCGAGCAATGACGTCTCGTAAAGAATCTTTGCTAGATAGCAAAGGAAAATCCAGTAACAAGATCCCACAGAAGACAAGTCGTGTCAAGGAAACCGCGTCCAGTTCCGGATATCCAAAGACAAACAAGGTCAACGCTTCTGCGAAAAAAGAGACAACAAGAAGAACGAAAAGATTTGGACCAGCAGAAAAAACTCAAGCAAGAATCCAGATCGGAGGTCGCCAAAAACAGATATCCAGGTGTCAAGAGAAAAAGACAGAAACCCGAATATTATCACCCCAAAAGGCCCGGCTTACAGAGGTAAAAATGGAAAGGGCACCATAGAGGAGAGCCGAACAAGTCAAAGACGAAGACTGACTGCCATGAATTCCTTGACATGGACCGAATTTTGTGAGAAGAGGATGACTGAGTTTCAAGCATCGAAAAGTCAAAGATAAGTTAAACTTTCTATAAATTTTCTTTTGTTCTGAACTGTTATGTGTAAATACGAAATTTCTATGTGTTGAAAGAAATCAATTTGTCTCGGTTGAGACTTAGTTTTGTTTTACTGTATTTAGCTAGCAAGATTTTCTTTTAAGTGTGATATCTAAGAACAAGCAATTCATGTTGGTCGAAAGACGGGTTCGGTTATGTTAAAGCCAAAATTTGGCCAAATGTAAAATAGTATTTTATGTATTAATGGAAAATTTAGTTTTAGGGCCGCCAGCTTGGCGAAGAAGCGTGAAGTAAAATATTTTTTTTTATTGTTTATCTTACTGTAAATTGAAAAAAAAAATCATATGTAGAATTAGAATTAGAATTCTGTAAATATATGTAAATACTTGAAAGCTATGTAAAAGTAAAATTTAGTCTAAAAGCATAAAATTTTAGATGCGAAAAGTAAATGCTAAAAAGAAACGAGTTAAAAGCTAAATGTTAAACAGATGATAAAAATCATGCGTGGGAACGAAAGCCTGCATGTGAAAAGTTGAATGAGGGGGAAGATTAGAATGAATGCGGTTTTTAGGGTTCTCCACCCACACTTGAGTTAAGACTGATAAACAGAGCTCATCGAGTTTTAGTATGATGGACTAGGGTGTGTCATAGTTGGTTGATTGAATTCTAACAAATCATTGTCGTTAGAGGAAGTGTTGAAATACAAAAACATGAAATATTCCCGTTGGACACCACACATAGTGGAGAACCAGGGCAAAGCAAGTTAAATTAAAGTTTGCATGAAGAATGAATGAATGTGAAATAAAAAGTTAAATAAGAAAAAGAAAATCATAGAAAAGTAAAATGCTACCGAGTATTAAGAAAGTGTAAATCATAATGTATTTTCAATACACTCATACTTGTTCCTTCCAGATCCTGAAAGGAAGAACAGACTGAATGATAAAGAACGACAGCAGAGACGATTCAGTACAAAGAAATTGTAAGCAACGACAAGAATTATTGTAAAATTTGATAGCCAAAAGGTTGCTTTATGTAAACGGGGCTCTTGAGTTTTAGGTTAGAATGTTGAAACTTTTCAACAGGTCGTTTCTAGGACCTGCTTCCAAGTGTTCAATATTCTGGCAAGGGCAAATGTAGGGTTTATATTTATTTTAAGTCATCTTTCCTGTTTAGCCTTCATTTTCCCCTAGAAATGCCAGTGCCAGACTATGTAGATTGTAGTAGCACGCGCAGTTTACTGAATTTAGCGGAAGCTAGTTGAATTAAATAGTAGACGAAAGCAGAGTGTGGGAGTCTTGCTTTGAAGTCACGCTAGTGAGGTTGCTCGGTAGATTTTAGATCGGCGCGTGTCGCCTGTGTGCCTAGCTTTGCAGAAGTGCTAGTTTTCAACTCTTTAATCAGTAATCTTGCTGAATCTCAGCGGTAATTACAAACGCGGTTAATTTAGGATCTCACAGCCTCGTTAGTATTGCTTTGACACTTGTTCACCTAGTTATTACTTTCAGTTTTACGTTCTACTTTAGTTAAAACCGCCGGGTTGGCGCAGTTTGTGAGCGTCAAATAGACGCCTTTGTCATTTCCAATTGAAAATAAAAAGGGCTTCAAACCCTTCTTACGTTTCTGTGTAAATTCACACATAGTAGCAGTCACTACACCAGTTTCTGACAAGTTGGGGCAGCGAGATCTTATATACTCATACTTGTTCCTTCCAGATACTGGTAGGAAGAAAAGACTGAATGATAAAGAACGACAGTAGAGAGGATTCAGCACGAAGAAAATGTAATAAACGACGCACATTATTGTAAAATTTTATAGCCAAAAGTTTGTTTTATGTAAACGGGGCTCTTGAGTTTTAGGTTAGAATTTTGAAAAATTTTAACAGGTCGTTTCTAGGATCTGCTTTTAAGTGTTCAATATTCTGGCAAAGGCAAATGTAGGGTTTATATTTATTTTAACTAACATTTATTTTAAGTTATCTTTCCTGTTTAGCTTTCATTTTCCCCCTAGAAATGCCCTTGCCAGAGTATGTAAATTGTAGTAGCACGCGCAGTTTATTAAAAATTTAGCGCAAGCTAGTTGAATTAAAATAAGAAAGGAAACCAGAGTGTGAGAGTCTTGCTTTGAAGTTACGCTAGTGAGGTTGCTCGGTAGAATATAGATCGGTGCGTGTCGGCCTGTGCGCCTAGCTTTGCAGAAGTGCTAGCTTTCAAGTGTTTAATCAGTAATTTTGCTGAATCTCAGCGTAATTAAAAACGCGGTTAGTTTAGGATCTTAGAGCCTCGTCGGTAGTGTTTTGAAATTTGTTCATCTAGCCATTACTTTCAGTTTTACGTTTTATTTCAGTTAAACTGGCCGGGTTGGCGCAGTTTGTGAGCGTCAAGTAGACGCATTTGTCATTTTAAAGAGAAAATATAAAGAGTTTTAACCTTTTCTTACGTTTCTGTGTAAATTCACACATAGTAGCAGTCACTACTTCAGTTTCTGACAAGTTGGGGCAGCGAGATGTTACAAACAACACCTACAATGGGCCTAGGAACATCGAGACTGGACCATGGATAAGTGGAAGACAGTTGCCTGGTTGGATAAATCCCGCTCATTCATCACATCAATGGTCATATCAAGATACACTGCCTTCCAGGCGAACAGTTGCCCCCCATCTGTACAGTAGGTGATACACATGTTGGTGGTGGCAGCATTATGCTTTGAGGGACGTTCTCATAGGATGCTTGTTGACTTAATGTTTTGTTCTTGGGTTTTTTCTCATGCAAATTAGATCAGAGATCAATTGGCAGTAAACTAATGCGGTTGCTGCTGATTGGCCGATGATGTGTATTTAGAAGTGTTTATATGCCGGAATCGGTGAACGTGATGTGATTCGCTAGGTTTTTTTTATCCTTGGTTTTAATGTAAGACTACTTTTGCAGCCTAGTTGTTTTAAGTTATGAAATAAATATTTTATGTCAGTTCAGTTCAGGTTTTTATTTAAGCAAGACAAAGTATGCTTTTGCTACAAAACCAACACCAACAGGTTATGGGCCCAGTTCAACTCAGCATTGAAGGAATTCATGTCTCTGAAGGACTATTGCTTTCGTTTTGTGATTTTGCGTCGGAAACATTTAAAGTCTGACTCACTTTTCAAACTGATGCTACAACATGCAGTCCTGTATTATATTTAAAGAAATTAAATAATGAAGAATCTGCATAAATGTATGCATATTTCGCCAAATGTGATAAAACAACGGTACCTAGAGCCATCCAATTTTGAATAACGTACGTTTCCACCCGAATATGCACATCTGGAAGCCTGAATTTGGAATTTGTTTTATTATCTATTTCATATTCTGTAAAACTTTAACGAATTTTTGATGAACAAAGTCAAACGATTTAAAATCGAGCAATGGAAACACTCTACCGGGGGGGGACCTTTTTACCTAAAGTTCGCGGAACTGTGTATAAGAAATTCTAAAGATATACTCATTTTAAAATTATTTTGCGATATTGCTGTTGAACTGAATTTTATAGTTTAAGTGCATGATGTTTAATAAATAAAGGTAACACGTAAAACGTTAAAAAAACTCCTCTTTCGACGTAATTTTAAATCTGAAACTTTCAGTTTTTTTTTTGCATGAGCAAAAGAAGGTCATTTTTGACTTAATGTTTTATTTTTGGCTTTTCGTCATGCAAATTAGATCAGAGTTCAATAGTTGGTAAACTGGTGTGGTTACCGCTGATTAGGCGATCACGTAGTATTGGCAGATTGGACGATGATGTGTATTTATATGCCGGTATTGGTCACTGTTATGTGATTCTGTTTATTTTTTTTCCCTCGTTGATTTTAATGTAAAGGCTACTGTTGCAGCCTAGTTGTTTTAAGTTATGAAATAAATATTAGTTTTGTTTTAGTTTAGTCCAGAATTTTATTTAAGCAAGGCAAAGTATACTTTTGCTACAACTCTAACACCAACTGAAACCTTAGACGTGGTACAACAGATTATGAAAGCTGTGGAACATCTGAACATAACTGCAGATCAGTTGCACCTTTACAAGGCATCTGTGTTTCCTGCTGGAATTGGAATCTTACAGTAGAACAACGCCCTGTGTCACAAGGCTCGAATAGTATTGTATGGTACAAAACAAATGCATACAAAAACGGAGACATTGCTTGACTGAAGAAATGTCATGAGCAGGGTTGCCTAAAGAATTGTTATATGGATGGTGTCCAGAATATGACATATTCTGATAGTTTGATGCCTTTTACTGGTTGCACTAATATGTAAGTACCCAAATAACCAGGAAAGGAAAGACTGGGGGATATCTCACAGAAAACTGAACATAGAGCATGGGACTGTTTCAAATGGGAATTGTGAAAAAAATAATATTTGTTCTGAGCAACTCTAGGCAAGGTCATCTTTTGTCATCTGGGTCAGGTTAGAGCTAGTAATATGTTACATACTTATCTCCAAAACATTTTTGTCACTTTCTGATTACTTGCAACCTAACCAAAAAGTCATGAACTCATTGCTTACTCTGGAGATCATTGCTGGTAACTAATATTTCATGAAGCTAATGTAAGAAACGCAACAGCCATTTTCAAAAGGCACCCCACTAAGAAACGTGTACAATACAACAAATTTAGATGTTGCCAGAATATGAAAAAGAACATACTAAAAATAAACACAAACAGACTGATGGAAAGATCAATGATTTTCAAAGTGATTTTTTTTGAGTGAACGGATATAAATTTTTAAATTCAATACGCAAGTGTTCTCTAAATAGATTCATAAATTATTATTTTTACAGCATTTAGTTCTGTAACTATCTGATTCTAACTAGTTCTGTAACTATTTGATTTATCATTAAGTTCTTTTTCGATTATTACATTCAGGTGTGATTGCAAACAATATTCTTTCCTTCGTCATTAACCCATGAAAGAGATCTAAGATGTTTAAAAGGCATCATTCTCAGTTTTTCACAAAGAAGCCTTCCTTTAGTTAGTACTTCCTGACAGTCCAGAAATATCCCTCAAAAGATATCCACAAAAAGATGCTTATTTAATAACTGATAAGACAAATATACAATACAGTCTATATGAAACTCCTAGAATTACAGCCAGTTACCTGTTATGTTGCCACAGATGATCAATGAGCTCTTGGTTATTTGTATAACAGTTTTTAAGAGTCTTTGAAATCAGAAAAATGTGATGCCTACAAATCTAATAGTTTTAGCCCGAAAAAATATATATATATATATAGCTAAAGATACAGAGCTTAAAACAGTAAGAAAAAAGGGCACAATATTATCCAGCCTCTGCTGGTTAACATTTAAAAACAGAAAGAAAGGGGGGGAAGAGGAATTGTATTTGTTTAGGAGGGTACAAATGTAAATGGGTCTTGAACCATAAACAAACTTTGGTCAACTGTACAGGAATGGCAAACCGTTCTGCAGTCACAGCCCGATTAAGTTAGTCTGGGACTTTATGCACAACAATTTTCAAAGCCTTGTTTTTTATGACAGAAACAAACAGATAATTGCGAGCAAAAAAAATTTGGTCACTTCCCCCTTCATTACTTATTTTTCACTTCGAGTTTTGGCATTGAGTCAAGTTTCCGACGTCACACAAAGCACATTTCATTGCCTGAACGCGAAAACTGCTTCTTGCCTGCAGCAGTTTTCAAGTCTTTTGCAGAGTAGGATATCTTATAGACCTTGCCAAGCCTCAGTTTCACTAGAGCGGTGATTACACGTGGGTACCTATGCCAAGGCCCTACCCCTATCGAACATATTATGTTTTTCTTAATTTTTCAAGTACTAATTTACTAGAAATATAAAATCTATAATGTATATATATCTTTTTTTTTTTTTATAATTTAGATTAAGACCTTAACTAATAAAGCGATTGCATAAAATGTGGTAAACTGAACGCAAAAAAGACTCCCTGCCAGAAAGCAGTGCGAGCTGGTGGTTAGCCTAAAATTAAAGAATTTACATAACATATTAGTAGTTAAAGGTTTACAGATTAAAAATTAGTTAAGTGCGAATCCTTTAGTGATCATTAGCAGTTAATCATACAGTTACAATATTAAATAAAATGATGAAGAAGTGAGCAATGAGACACTGCTATTTATATACAAAGCATAAAATGAGAGGATATGTACAATGATTAGGGAAAATTAGCTTTCAAGATAGCCATTTCGAGTCTCTTGCAGAGTAGGACCATCTTATAGACCTTGCCTAGCCTGTACGGCCAACACCTTTAGAAAAAACCTTAAAAGTCTACAGTATGACGTACCACGAGTGTGTTTGCACGCATGCGCTAGTAAAAAGGGAGAGAAAAACATTTGCTCGGATCTGAAGCGCTGCATTCATTTGAAGCGTTGCACTTTTGGCTTCGTTAATAAAAATTATTTTGTCACGTGTGTGTTTATTTTTCTTTTCGAAACCATTAAAAAGTTTCAAGTTTTTAATATTTCATTTTTTTCAAGTATTATTTTGAAAGACGAACCAACGTAGAATTTTTGTCATTTTTGTTCCACGTGGTTTTGATATTTGCCATGATGAACGGATCCAAAAGGAAAAGAAAGTTAGCGGACGATAAAAAGAAATTTTCGGAGGCCTGGACTTCGAAATACTTTTTTGTGGAGCACGATAATACACAGTCCAGTCACATTAATGTGACCATCTGTCAAAAGCCAGAATAACCACCTTTCGCAGAGCGGACTGCTGCGAGACGTGCAGGAAGAGAGTCACATAGGTCCCTGAAGGTGTTCTCTGGGATGTTGAGCCATGCCGACTCTAATGCCGTGGCCAGCTGCGCTAGATTACGCGGTTGAGGATCCATGGCGCGAACAACTCGATCGAGATGGTCCCACAGATGCTCGATTGGGTTTAAGTCAGGTGAGTTTGCTGGCCAGGGGAGGACGGTAAACTCATCCTGGTGCTCTTCGAACCACGCACGTACACTGGCAGCTGTATGGCACTTCGCATTGTCCTGCTGGAAGATGCCATCATCCTGAGGAAAAACAATGCGCATGTAGGGGTGAACATGGTCCGCAAGGACAGATGCGTACTTGTATTGATCCATTGTGCCTTCCACAATGATCAGTGAACCTAGAGAATGCCAGGAAAACATTCCCCAGACCATAATGCTCCCGCCTCCAGCTTGGACCGTTCCGGCAATGGTTGCAGGGTGGTTCCTTTCAGAGGTTTCACGCCTTATACGCCAACGTCCATCTGTCCGATGGAGCATAAAACGCGATTCATCCGAAAACGCAACCTGTCGCCACTCAGTGGACGTCCAGCTGCTGTACTGGCGTGCAAATTCTAGCCTTCGCCGTCGATGAACAGCAGTCAGCATAGGTGCACGAACCAGGCGTCTGCTTCGGAGGCCCAGACGCAGCAATGTTCGCTGAATAGTACTTTGGGAGACACTTTTGGTAGCCCCTTGGTTCATTTTGGTGGTCAGTTGCTCAACGGTAGCCCGTCTATCTGCCCGAACGCATCTCCGCAACCGTCGTTCGCCTCTGTCATCTATGGCCCGTGGTGCACCACATTTGCCACGTCGCTGATTTTGGACAGTCCCATTTTGCCATGCACGGTACACTTTTACCACGGCGGCACGCGAACAGTTCACAAACTCAGCCGTTTCGGAAATGCTTCCACCCTTGGCCCGAAAGCCAATGATCATGCCCTTTTGGAAGTCGGATAAATCGCTTCGTTTCTGCATTACGCCAACGATTGAAATGTTTTCCGAAGCCCTCACACACCCTTTATATACGCTCAACTGCACTGTGCTGCCACCTGCCTTCTGTGATTGGTTATTTAACTCTGACATGGAAAGTACGTGGTGGTCACATTAATGTGACTGGACTGTGTAGAATTACATGCTTGATATGTGATTTTACGATTAGTGTTTGCAAGGAGTATAATATTAAGCGACACTACGACATGAAACACTCAACATTTTCAAAGCTTCAGGGAGAGGATCGAAATCGTAAAATCGAATTTTTTTGCCGTTCTCTCGTTGCACAAAAGAATATATTTACAAAGGCATTGTCACATTTAGATAACTGTGTTGAAGTTAGTTTGGGAATTGCAGCTTTAATTACTAAAAGTGGCCGCTCATTTACTGATGGCGATTTTGCAAAAGAGTGTCTACTGTTGGCGTCCAAGAAAGTTATGTCCTGAACAGTGGCGGCTCGTAGCTAAAATTAGTGGGGGTGCTGTTCCAAAAAATTTTAACCTTTGTTTTAAAACTGTGTAAAGGGAAAGAAACATGCATAAAAAGAAAATTTTTTTTGAAACTTCCATGAAATCTTACAAGAGAAAAATTAAACATTTCTTAATTACTTTAACCTAATTCTTACAGTTCAATCTTTACTTATTCATTTAAAAATAAAATCCATTCTTCTTGTTTTAATTTGTTCTTGTTTGCGCGAAAAGATCAATAATTTTCTCCTTGATCCCTGGATGACAACTGAGGAAATTTTTCTATATTGAAAGCACTGCAAGCGCATTTAATCTTTCCGAATTAATAGTGCTTCTTAGAAAAGTTTCTATTTTTTGAATGTTAAAAAGCAGCGTTCAGCCTCTGATGTAGTCATGGGAACTGTCAAGAGAACTTTTATCAGTTTCGTAATTTCACTAAGAACATCATCTAGATTATTTTCAAAGATAAATTTCAGTAGATCAATTAATTTTCAGTATTTACGAATATCAGACCTACAATAGAATACTTCTAGTTCAGTTTCAAGCTTTTCTTTGTCAATCATTGGATATGCTTTAGTGGTCAGTACTATTTATTCTGCAGGATGTTCTTTCCTAAAACTAGCAAAGCAATTCTTGTTAAACAATTTAGCAACTGCTAAGTGTTTAGTGGAAGAATATCTTTCCATTATATCAATACATATAAAGTCACATATTTCTTTAGCTTCTGTCATCAGTGTCTTTGAAGAATTCTCACAGTACTTTGAGTTTCTTAATTTTAAAATAGCAGTTTTGAAATTTGTTATATATTCATTAACTTTAAACACACTAATTTCACTGGATTGCATTTGGTTATATATTATTTCAACATGAGGCATAATCTGATAAAATCTCTAACCAAAACTTGAAATTATCATCATTTAGATATTTTGAAATTCCTGTTGCCTCTGCAATAGTTTAAAATCTGCATTTGATGTTGACTGAATTTCAGCAAGGCAATTTTTTAAAGGTTGCAAATTTTCATGAACTGTGTTTATGGTCCGCATGTTGAAGTTCCACCTTGTAGAGGAAGGACGTGGAATGCTAACGGCCATATGCTTCCTTAGAATGGACACATGTTGCGGTGATTTTGAAAAGAATGTTGGAATAGCCAGAATGCTAGAAAAAAAAATATTTTTCCGTTTCTTGAAATACTTGCTGCATTTCTCATTATAAAATTAAGTTGATGTACATAACAGTGAACGAAATGTGCATTAGTATAAATTGCTTTTATTTTCGCTTGAACTCCAGCTTTTTTGCCTTTCATGACATTTGCACCATCAAATATCTGAGCTATCAACTTTTGTTCATTTCTTTGAAGGATTATGTCCAATTGTTCTAAAACACATTTTGATATGCCATGTGCAGTTTGATTTTCTAGAATAAAGAATCCCCAGAAACACTCAAATATTTCCCCATTCAATACATACCGTAGAACAAGGACCATCTAAGTGTGTTCCGAAACATCTGTTGTGTCATCAGCCATTAAAGCTACAAGCTTTCCTAATTTCTGTCCTTACCTCCTCATGACATATTTGAAATAGGCAGTCAAGTATCTGGTTGTGAATGGTCTTAGAAACACCTTTGAAGACTGCACTAGTTTCCACGTGATTCTTCAAATCTGAATCTAATTTAAAGGCAAAATTTACTAATCCCCTAAATACCCCTGGATTTACTGAATCGTTTTTTCAAAACTTCCGCAAAAGAAAATGCAGTCTATTATTTTGAACAAAATTTCACGGTTCTTTTTAACCTTTATGTTACGCTCATTGACTGGAAGTCTGTATCCCTCACTAAGTTTCTCTTTAATACTAATGGTTCCTAAAAGTGACAGTGAAACTACATTATCAACATGCTTCTTTGGCTTCTCATGCTTTAACAGTTTTTTCTTTCATTTTGTTTATATTTCTAAAACCATCTTTTGTCCACGTTACATCACCTCCAAACAGCAGGCATGGGAAACAAAACAGAGCATTTTTTACTTCACAGCCGCAAAGCCAATTTTTCCGTTGGTACCATTTAGAATTGAAACTACGAATATATTTCTTCTTGTTGCTTATGCCTGGCTGACATATTAGAATATCAGGTGTTGAACGACGTCTTTTCTTAATTGTAATTTTCTCATGGAGAGACAGCTGTGAAAACGAAAGCTCTTGAAGTTCACTTACAGTCACAGAATTTATTACTTGAGGATGCAAGGATATGGTGAAAGTTTTCTGTGTAATAAAAGAAACGAAAAAAAATGAATCAAATAGAATAGCTGAAAAATAATCTAACCAAGAATATGATGTATGATTTTTAAACATAGCATACGCGGAGTAAAAAAAAAACAGCTCTCAATGGCACTCCAGATTCGGGACTGCAAGAGGGACAGTGCTCTTCTTCCTCTCAGCGCCGTAGGCTGCTTCCTAAGAGCGCATGCGCAGAACAACCAAATATCACATGCGCGCAGTAAGAAATAATCACGTTTCCAGAATTTCGGCACTGCAAGACCGACAGTGCTCTTCTCTCTCCCTGGCTCGAGTGCTGCTTTCGGTGCGCGCATGCGCAGAACAGCCAAACACCAGACCGCTGAAACTGTGAAGCGCGCAGTTCCATACAAAAATTTTCGCACTTTTTTCATAAACTGGAGGATGGCTACTGACATTAAGTTTAAGGATTATATATTGTAGAAGTATAAAGAAAGAATTAAAGAAAAAAGGGATCATTATATTAAACATTAAAAATAATAATAAGTGGAAATAGGGGGTGCTGCAGTTCCACAGTGCTTATTATGAGCCGCCACTGGTCTTGAAGCTATGCAGAAATTTAAAATTGTGAGTCGCAGCAGAATGACAATTCAAAGAAGAATTGAAAATTTATCTGAGGATGTTACTGAATAACTGCAGAATGCTGCCACCAAATTTAAGCACTTTCTCTAGCAGCTGATGAGTCAACAGGTATCTTCAACAGCTCAGCTGCTTTTGTTTGTTAGAGGAATTTCTGAAAATTTTGAAGTAACTAAAGAACTTGTTGGAATGAGTTCAATAAAGGGGCGAACAACTGGAGCCGATATTTTATCCTCCGTTTTAAATTTGTGTTCTGCACATAATTTTGATATTAACAAACTTGTTAGTATTACTACTGATGGAGCTCCAGCCATGATTGGAATTCAGAATGGCATGGTGAGTCTACTGAGAAACCATTTGGGTGATAGAGGAAAAGATTTGCTTGGGTATCATTGTATCATACACCAAGATCAGCTGTGTGTTATAAAGAACTAGGATTTGACCGCCTTATGAAGGTAGTGAGTGATACAATCAATTTTATTCGTTCACATGCTTTAAATCACAGGCAATTTAAGGAAATCCTAGAACACACAGATGCACCACATAGTGATGTCATATATTACTCTGAAGTACGATGGTTGAGCCGTGGAGAGGCTTTGAAAAGGTTTGTTGATTTGATTGATAAAATATCATTCCTTGAAGAAAAAGGCAAGCAAACTAGGTTGTTAAAGGAACCATCATTCAAGTGTGACTTGGCATTTTTAGTTGATGTGACAGCCCATCTGAATGACCTAAAAAATAGATGAGAAAAAACCAATTCATCAATCAACTGGCCAATGCAGTATCTGCTTTCAAACTAAAACTCCAGTTTTTCTCAAAGCAACTTTGCTACCATGTTTGCTAGTACTTATATATGTGAACAAACATTTTCACTTATGAATCTAAATAAGTCAAAATTAAGAAATAAACTGACAGATCAGCACTTGCAATCTGTCTTAAGAATATCAACAACTAACTTTCAACCAAATATATCAAAAACTGTTGATAAAATTCAGACTCAACCATCACACTAATGTATTTAACTGTGGCTAATTTGTACACATTTTTATTAAAATATTTATGTATTAAATTATCATGCACAAGCCTAAGCTGTACTTTTTTTTCAAGCTGAACTGAGTGTGTTGGCCCCAGTAGCACATGCAAGGGAAAAAGGAAACCCCTTTTGATATGGTACACGCCTGAATTGCAAATTAAACGACTTATTGCATTGATCCCCCTTCATTTGCTATTGGCCCTCAGCAACCATTTCGTTTCTGTTAGTGGCCCTTCTGCGAAAAAGGTTGTGCATCCCTAGCTTAGACGGTAATCAAGCCAACTTGTGTATCATATGCTAAGAAATGAACTCGGCATTTTGAAGAATTTATGATTTGCCTCAATGAATGGCATTCTGACTGCATTGCTTTACTCATTCAATTATTAGTAACTATAAAAAGCCAAATCTAGAATCAAATAAGAATTTGCCGAAGTCTTTTACTAGGAATAAATTATCTGAAGTTAAGTACTGGTTTCAGCAGCTTAGTGGAAAAAGTAACCTGAAGCACAGGCCAAACCCAGGGTCTAAGGGACTAGGAGAATCCTTTTCACAACAGGGTACCTTCTTGGCAACATTAAAAAATTTTCATTAAGCTGATGTGCTAACAGCAAAATGGTAGTTCACTAGCAATTTCATGAAAGAGCAATGTTCAAATCAAATTTCAAATTGAAAAAACAGCAATTATTAACATCTATAGGTACACATTGGTCAATCTAACCGGTGCGTATTTTTACATTTCTGATTTCGGCAACACTGGTTGAAAGAAACTGAGGAAGGAGGTTTGTGAACTTAACATTACACCAGTATATAATATGTCAATACTTGGTAACAACAAGTTTTCTGCTTTTGTAAAAGTTTCAAAATTGTTATACATTTATTATCAGTCATGTTTAATAATCTTTGTTAATTTAAATGTTTTTTTAAAATTTTTTATTGCCTTACAATGTTTTTTAAATTATACAATAGGTTTAAAAAAGAACATTAAAAATGCATTACACTCTCAAAATAACCACATGTGTACCTTTGCATTATGATGGGCATGCGTTCTTATAGATATTAACGGTATAAATACCACATCACTCACGTATTTTCTCCCCTTTTCCTACTAATTTTAACACTTACAAACCAAGAGTGGAAAAAAATATAATTTATGAAGAAGGAGCTTACTTGATAAACAGAGCACATTAAAAAACATGTATGAAGACACACTAATATCATTATATTATAAACAGGAATTATCAATTTTAATATTCTTTTCACTTATGCAAAATAATAATTTATTTTTTTAAACATTTTGAATTATTACTATTAATCAAAAGTTTTTAAATCATATGCCTAAAAAACAGGATGGGAGAGCTTGCGAGGGGGAAAAACGTGAATATATATGGTATAAATCAAAACTTACACTTGATTTGCTTCTTAATTTTACATGATTTCTAAAAATTTTAATGTATTTTAAAACACAAAACAAAGGTTTCGAATATTCTTTCTATATATCCTGTATTACATAAATTTAATGAAACAGATGTCAAATAAATTTGATATTTGCTGATAATGCTTTATCCTTCACAGATATTCTGAAGCAATTAGTCATTTATCCCCACACCATTCAAGGATACTCCTGGTCTTTCAGTTTTCCTAACTTCTTAAAATAATCTCATATTTAATTAACTAACTACTCACAATAAATTTTCAAATGTTAGTAAAGTTAAATGTTAGGATGAACGGCAAGATTTCGCTTTTATGAAAGATCCATATTGTACTCCTTTTTGGTTAAAAAGTAAGGCTGGAGGATATTATGAATTTAACTTATATAATGTCTGCAGAAATCATATAAATCAGTGTTACTTAGTTTATGCCAATTTAGTTTATCAGATGGCTGCAGAACCAATACATCAGTGTTTCTCAACCTTCTTTTACTTACATACCTCTTATCATCATTACTCCACATGCTCCAACTCCACTACTACTATGTATAAATACTAACATCTACAAGTACAGTAATTACTCTGTATTACACAGATATTTTTCTTTTTACCTGTTATGCAAAACTGGTGAACACTGGTAATTATATGCATTTAATTAAATTAAAAAAATATATAAACATATTTAATGAGAATTTTGAGGCTGTTTGGCAACACCCGGTAATTTGAAACCCGGGTCGAAAGAGGAAAAATTGCAGTCGGAATTTACACTTGAAAATCGGTTCCTGCACTTTTTTTAAATAAGGGCAGGACGAGAAAGCTTTCTCCACTAATACGGTGCTAATGAACGGTGAACAGTAACAAAATGGTGATTGCCTTAAATAGTTCAGGATATTCTTCAAGTCGGTCCAGAATGCGATGAGAGATTTCTTTTCAAATTCTATCTTAAGTGAAGAATCCAATTTTGTTAAACCTTTTTTTCGGCCTGATAAAGATGCACACTGGAAATACCTTTCACTGAAAATAAAACGCAATCCAGACGTTATCTATTCCACGTTTGGGAAAGTACTTTTCGAAAGTTGCCTTCAGTCCATTCAGATGTTATATTATGCCAGATTCATCGAAGGAATAAAATTTTATTACGGAAAACAATGATTCTTGAAGTATACCCATCATTGTGTGTCGGCCGGTTTTACTTTTACTTTCCTGTTCAATCAATTCATCACAGATCAAAATTATCTCTTTTCCGTACCGCCGGTTAAGAAACGCTGCATTAGACTAATGGTTGATATTTAATCTTACTTATATTGAAAACAACAATACTTGTTTTAAAAGAATTTTTATAAAAACATTTGGCATAAAATATTTTTGTGCATATTAATTAAGCTGCCTATGCGTAGAAAAATTCCAGAAATGATTACGTTGTTTTCTTCAGGGTTAGTCATGATTTTATGGAGATTTTATACTTTTTAGAATATTTGTACTGGATTAACAAACTGAAATCACATTTTTTTTTTACAAACGCCAAGTTTTGTCAGATTGATTCTTCGAATGGTGACAGAAGAAACTAATATTTTCATAGCTACTATTGCAATTAGGAATCAAGATTCGGTTGTATAATTTAGCGTACATTAAACACACCAAAAATTATGTGTATAATAGCAGCAGAAGACAGAATTTGTATTTGCTTAAGAGCTTTCCTGCGACTTTCCTACACACTATTTTTATTTTGGTGTTTGTCTTAAGGCTGTGTTTTCATATTGTAACCTCAAATTCTCTCCAAATATGTTCTATTGGGTTTAAATCTAGTGACTGAGGTAGTGTTTTCAGAACTTTTGGACAGCTACAGGAACACACCGAACGCAAATATTGAGAGTGTGTGCTTAGGTGCTTAGTGTGTGCTATCCTGATAAAAAATAAAGTTGTTTCTAATAATGAAATTTCAACATTTCTTAGTGCATTTAACTTAAATCTGTAATCATCACCAAGCATAATGCCAGCATAAGAGATTACTATACTCTTTATTATTCAGTTACCGATACAAAAAAAAATTGTTTAGGAATCACTGCATGAGTCATTACTCAAGCTGTCATGTGTTAATAAACATGCAGCAGTGAAAGCAAAATTTAATACATAATGATTCACAATGTTGGGTCAGAAGTGTAAAATAATCATAGATATAAACGATGTAGACTGTTTCAGTTTGTGATGTATGCCAAGCAGATACACAACTACAGAGCCACATAAATTTATGCTAAAATGATTGTTTCTTCAATAACGAGGCATATTTAATGCTGAAGTGAAATTAAGAATCTGTATTCTCCACATGTTTTATGATGGGGGAATAAAATGTGCATCCATAAAGCATACAAAAAATATCCTAAAAAAAGTTGGTAGCTTTGAGGTCCAGATCTCAGACTTTGTACTGTATTTGTTTTGCAGGCTTTCTTCCGTATTACACAATATAGCTTTTTATCAATAAATGTTTATCAGCTTTATAATAATTTTTTAGCCGATAGGATTTCAATTATGCTGATCAATTGCCAGTGCATATTCAATTATCAACCCCTTAATCATTATTTGTACTCTTCATAATTTCATTGACCCCCCAGGGAATCAGTTATCAACCCCATTGGGAGCCAGTGGACTGGTTTGGTGCCATTTCTATCCTTCTCTGATTCATCTTCAGCTCAAAATAGTGCTGATTTGTCCATTGCCTTCGCTCTCCAATTTCCTCTTACCTGTTTCATTGACTTCTTGGAAAATTACTGATACCATGAACATCTGCATTCGTCGATTAAACCAGTTTAGCACAGATTTCCAGGCCTAGTTTAGTTTTGATTCCTAACACTATTTATTAAATATTTTGGTATTCTTCTATTCTAAGGATCGGATTCAGAAATATATGCATATA
>KK120807.1:0-22419 GCA_000611955.2 Stegodyphus mimosarum
ACAGAGGTCATTTATTAGATCTGATTTGGCTAAAGAACTAAAGTTAAGGACTTTAAGAAAAGAGAGGTTACATGTTTATTCTTTTGGGTATATCCAGGGTAGACTAACGGAATATGATGTTGTAAAAACTAAAAAGTATCACACTAAAAAGTATACACTACCCTAATGACTCAATCACTGCGGAAGCTCTTGTTACAGACACTATTTCTGGAGCGATCATAAGAATTCCCTCGAAAAACATTTTAGAAATATTAAAATCGGAAAATTTAAAATTAGCCGATAATGGTGAAGCAGCTGAGGTAAAAATATTGTTAGGATCTGATTCATGTTGGGAAGTACAAACAGGAGAAAAGAAAAGAATAAGTAATAAATTATTTGCAGTATCTTCTATATTTGGTTGGTCCTTGGTTGGATCTTTGGAAGGTGAACAGTCCAGCGCCTGTATTTTTACAACTGGTGTTTCTCATTGCTTGATAGAAGATAATAATTTAATTAATGACTGTTTGCGAAGATTTTGGACTTTGGACCACTTGGGTTTAGAGGAGAAGGAGAATCCTGATGACAAATTAGTTATTGAGAAGTTTGAAAAAGAATTGCATTTTACTAATGGTAGATATGTAGCTCGTTTATTATGGAAATCACATCATGAAAACTTGGGTAATAATTTAGAAAATGCCAAGCGACGTCTAGTATCTTTGGTTAATAAACTAAAAAATGATGAATGGCTTAGGGAAAATTATGATAGTATAATAAACGAACAGTTGAAAAATGAAATAATTGAAGAATGCAATATTGAAAGTTGTGACAATAGTAAAATGTATTACATGCCACATTCTCCAGTGGTAAGAAAAAATGTATCAAAAACTAAAGTCCGTATCGTGTTTGACGCATCTTCGAAATGTAATAATGGGGTATCTCTGAACAATTGTTTGATGCCTGGCCCAAATTTGAATCCTTCTGTTTTGGACTTGATATTGCGGTTCAGGCAATACAAATATGCGTTCTCAGCAGATATTGAAAAGGCTTTTCTCCAAATTGGAATTTCTAAAATTGACAGAGATGTATTACGGTTTTTATACTTTGATAATAATTACAATTTGAAACATTATAGAATGACACGCGTTCCTTTCGGAGTGTCATGTAGCCCGTTTATTCTGGCGTGCACCATAAAAAAGCATATAAAGAAAATAGAGTCAGAAAGTCCAGGTATTTTTGAGATGTTGAACTGTTCTATCTACGTAGATGATGTGTTTTATGGAGCAGATTCCGTGGAACAGGCTTTTAAGTTAAGTACTGGAGCATGTTGCGTACTTAAAGATGCCGGAATGAATTTGCGTCAGTTTAGTACAAATTCAGAGGAACTCAAAAAACTTTGGGATGATTGTGGAATAATTAAGTCAGAAAATGAACTAAATAGTTGCTTAAAAGTATTAGGCCTTAACTGGTGTACGAGTAAAGATGTAATTTCCTTGAACATAGACAAATTGTGCGAAACATTAAATAGTTGCAGAAACACTACAAAAAGAAACATATTAAAGGTGACTGCTACTATTTTCGATCCAGTAGGTTTCTTGGCGCCATTTGTATTACGTGCAAAAATAATAATGCAAAACCTTTGGCAATTGGGTTTAGAATTTGACGACGAAGTTCCAACTAATTGTAAGGAGTTGTGGGCCGAGTGGAGCAGTGAAATTGAAAAATTAAAGAAATTTAAAATTTCTCGAGAATATTTCCCCGGCAAATTGAATCAAAATAAAGATTTCGAACTGCATTTATTTTGTGATGCATCTATTAAAGCGTACGGTGCAGTTGCATATTTTAGATCGGTTGAAGAAGGTCAGGTAGCATTCATCATGGCAAAATCTAGAATTGCACCAATAAAACAAAAACTCACACTTCCAAGACTAGAATTGTTAGGAGCATTAACATCGGCAAGACTTGCTAAATATTTAAAAGAGCTGTTTTCAATTCATGAAGAAAATATCTACCTGTGGACTGACAGTATGATAGTGGTTCACTGGATTCATAGTGCTCCTGAAAGATGGAAAATGTTTGTAAAGAATCGCGTATCTGAAATACAATCATTAACTTGCCCAAATAACTGGAGACATTGTAATGGGAAGTCCAATCCAGCGGACATTTTATCTCGAGGATGTTCAGCCGAATATTTGTTGTCTTCAAGATTATGGAAATCTGGACCAGACTGGTTAGTTGAATCAGTAAGTGCTTGGCCTAGTAAATTTATTGCGACAACGGAGTTTTCTGATACTGATTTAGAGAGGAAAAAGTGTATAAATGATACCACAATACTATCGTCTACTGCAGAAAAATCTAATTCTCTGTTGAATCTTGAAAAATATAGTAAATTAATTAAAGCTATTAGAGTGACTGCATGGATATTTAGATTTATTCACAATTTGAAAAATAAAACTGACAAGAAAATAGGACCCTTGATTGCTAAAGAACTCTTTAATGCAGAACTATATTTGATAAAAGAAGTTCAATATGAACATTTTTCTGTGGAAATTAATAGTTTAAAGTCTGGACAATTGATTTCAAAAAACTCAAAAATTTATGAACTGAATCCTTTTCTAAATGAGGAAGGAGTTTTATTAGTAGGGGGAAGACTTCAAAAATCTACTTTAAGTTTCCATGAACAGCACCCAATAATAATTCCTTCAAAAACTCATTTTACAGATCTTCTGGTACGTGATGCACATGAACGAGTGCTTCATACAGGTGTAGCTAGTACTCTCATGTTCCTCCGTGAAAAATACTGGATAATTAGATCCAGACAAAATGTGAAACGTGTTATAAGAAACTGTGTACTGTGTCAGCGTTATAACTCACGACCGATGCGACAAGTCATAGCATCTAAACCCAATTGCCATCATCTAGAATTGTCTTCATTACCTTCATCTAGAATCATTATCTTCATCTAGATTGCCATCATTACCTTCATCTAGAATTGAAAAAACAAATCCTTTTGATGTTATAGGACTGGATTATGCAGGTCCACTTTTCGTTAAAAATGAAAATACAAAGTATTTTATCCTATTATTTACCTGTGCAGTAACTAGAGGTATTCACCTTGAACTAACAAAAGACCTCACAACTAAATCTTTCCTACTTGCTTTTCGTCGATTTATAGCAAGAAGAGGGTTGTGCTCTTTAATATACTCAGATAACGCGCGTACATTCAAGGCAGCTGACGCGGAGCTCAGAAAGATGTGGCAGGTATTAAGCCATCCCGATGTAAAGAATTATTATGCCGCAAAGGGCATTCAGTGGAAGTATATCATTGAAAGAGGAGCCTGGTGGGGCGGATTTTACGAGAGACTTGTGCGAACCGTCAAAACAATATTAAGAAAAATTCTTGGTAGAACATCACTTCTTCCCGAAGAATTGGAAACTGTACTGACTGAAATTGAGGCGGTGATAAATCGTCGACCCTTGACTTACATCCAAGATAATGAACCCCAAGTTCTGTCACCTGCTCATTTTTTGCTAGGGCAGAAACTTGCTAATTTGCCTCCTGTCAAATACACTCATGAAGTGTGCAGTACTAAAGAAATTCTTTTAAAAGCGTATCTATATCGTGAAAAACTACTAAATAACTTTTGGAAAATTTTTTATAAAGATTATTTGTTGAATTTGAAATCTGCAAATTGTGTGAAAAATCACCGTGCAAAACACGACTTGAGTGTGAATGATATCGTGATAATACATGATGAACATTTACCACGTAACATGTGGAGATTAGGAAAAGTTCTCAAAACTTTTACTGGTAGAGATGGACTAATTCGCAGTTGCGAAATAAAGACTGAAAAAGGCATTATAAAAAGACCTATACAATTATTAGTTAAGTTAGAATGCTAAGAGTATTTATATTGTGTGACTGTATATTTTTTACTGAAAAGTAATCTTAATGCTATAATTACTGAAAAGTAATATAATGGTATTTAAAGTAATGTATATATCAGAAAATTTTAAGGTTATAGAAATGTATAAGTGTATTTAAAATTTTATTTTTATTTTAATCCTGAAAAAAAAAGGACAGGTTTCTTGTAATATTTCTAGTATTTTAGTTGGATTATTGAAATGTTATTTGTTTAATATTATCTTGAGTTATATAAATTCTTGATTTAAATTCCTGATGCTTGAACAGGAATGTTATGAGAGTAATTCTTAATGAATGAAAGTTTGCCTGATATTCTTTAAACATATGGTAAGTTTTACATGTTCTTGATCTTTAGTTGATATTTTCTTTATTACAAAAACTTGAATTTGTATTGAAATGCATAATGATTCTTGAAAATAATTCTTGAAAATGTTCATGTATTAATGATAATCTTGATTGTTCTGAACTACTGTTCAGCCGGGCCCAGTGTGTAAGAAATTTTTATGTTGAAATTTATTTTAATCGCCAAAGTGGGCGTAAATCTTTCCGGTGATATAACTTCTTGTCTTTGGATCTGGCAGCGCCAGTTGAATTAGTTTTTGTCTTGAATAAACTTGAAAGTAGAAACCTGAAACATAGTGTTCTTTTGCCAGTGTGATGTTAAGATTGTGTGTGTTCTTGATCAGTATCCTGAAGATTAGATTAGATTATTTTATAACCCGCACTTGAGTGTAAGCCTTGACAATTCACAGATGGCTGATAGAGCGAAATCCACGCTCGTACCGACCGTTACGCCATCCGCCACTCACGCCTGCACACTGTCGAGCCACATTACAGTGGTGCTTGGATCGATCAGGTTGGAATGATGCTGACTGGGGACGTATAGTCTATAGCGACGAATCCGCTTCCAACTGTGTCGTGAGGATCATCGAAGATGTGTCTGGAGACGTCCAGAGTAACGTGCCGATCCTGCTTTCACTATTGCACGCCGCACAGGCCCTCAACTGGGACTTATGGTCTGGGATATGATGAGAAGGCAACAGCACTTACCAGGAATGTTGATAAACTCTACCGAAAATTGGAGCAAATTTGGCAAGAAATACTGCAGGAGACCACCCAGGAGCTTTATCAATCTATGCCACGCCGTATGTCAGCTTGCATCCAGGTTAGCGGTCGGTCAACTTTTTATTGAATTCGTTACTTTGTAACTATGTAACTCTGAAATAAATCATTCATTTGTTCTGAAATTTTAACCGTTTTCTGTTCTGTACATAATCTTCCTATCCACTAATTTTTTTCTCTATCGGAAAACTCTTTCTCGGCGAGTAGACTTTTTTGTTATAGAGTGTACTTTAAATCTTCATTTGAAGTGGAAATTATGACCCTGACTGCATCAGTACCCAGCATTAATTTGTTCTCTCCTCGAGGAAAGGGGCGTGTGTATTCGAAGACTGGATTTTTAACCCGAAAGTAAGTTTTTAATACACATTTGCATAATTACTGATGGTCGTTAATAATATAATACGGGAAAAGGGTCATTAATATATAATTAAAGAATGAAGTGATTAATTATCAAAGTAATTTAAATAATTAATGATCGGAAACGTTTAACTAAATTTAAAAAAAAACTGAGTTATTTAAACATACCTAAAAAGAAAATGTCTGAATCACATTTGAGAAAAATAATAAATCATCTGAGCCATAATTATAAGTGTTTTGTCCTCTTTGCTTCTTTACTTTTAGTATCAGGTACAAATTCATTTTCTAATTCATTCATAATTTTTTCCTTTCCGATTAGTGTTTACAACAAACATGAAATACACCTGATTTGTTACGCATTTTTGCATTTTTTGTCATTAATAATTTTTGTTATTTGAACCACAAGTTCCTTTACAAGGACGTTATTTTTTACTATGTAAATATATTTTTAGCTATTTGCCTAAAATGTATAATATTGCTGTCAAACACCGTCATTGCGTTGGGAATTTTTACTCGAATTTTAAGCCGCAATCGATCAATTAAAATATCAGCTGTTTCAACATGGGTAATTCTGTACGCAATATCCTTTTCATACAATATTTAAAATAGTTCATTACACCAGCTTGCGTTTCTTCAAGAAGATCAGGTTAAACTCGCAGAACAAAAGCTCACAAATAAGAGAAAGGAAAAAATCTGAAGTTCGGCCTATGATACAACAGAAATGTGCAAGTTGATGTCATTATTTGATATCAAAAGTCAATCTCCACAAGTCGCCAATCTTGGCCATCATTTTGCGATATTTTAGTTCGGTGCCCATATAACTGTAAATGAAGAAACGTAATCGATCCCTATATGTAACTGTAACCGTATCTGGGTTCTCAGTTTTTTAGTTCAGAGTTAGATCTCCACGCAAGCTTCGCTCTTTACATGCGCTTTGAACGTTTAACATTCTTAGTGGTTTCGTTCTAGAAATGTAAAGTCTTTCTTTTGTGAAAATAAGTTTTATCGAGTAAACGTCGGTTATGTGTGCATTCAATCCATTACGAATCCGTACGCACCCAACAATACACTTTTAAATCTAATTTAAAATGCGTCATTTTTTTCAAGCTAGACAATTTATATGTACATATATTTTTTTAATCTCCGTAGCGCTAACCAGATATTCGTTAATTCAGATAAAACCCAGACCCAGAGAAGACAGTTAATCGGGAACGTGTGGTAAGATTAAGTATAAAAAGATATTTTCATTTAAAGTTTTTACACAATACTTGTAGATATATATCATATATAAAACGCAAATGAAAAGTAAAATTAAATTAAATAAAAGAAATTATTAAATGTACGTCTACTCACGGAATTTGATTTGGTTTCTTAAATTCAACCCAGAGAAAAGGACTGCAAATAAAATCAATAATTTGCATAGTAAACAGATAGCAAAATTACATAATGCAAGATTTTTTCCTATTTCTTTTTAATATACTTCATTTTCTTTTTATTATATTTCTTTTATTATGTTAGTAACACATGCTTCCGAACACGTGTGTTTTTCAAATTTGTTTGCAAATATCATTTATTAAATATAAGTGAAATGACTTTATTTTGCTTTCAAGTATACTATTGATCATCTTTTTCTAAACCTTGCTTCTTTTGAAAAAAGTTATTGAAAATGCTTTTCTACTAAAAAAAATCTGAAAGTTTTCAGATTTTGTACTCTACCCAAAGGGGCGTTCTACTAAAATTTTGTACATTACCTTTATTTATTCGCACTTAAACCATAAATTTCAATTCAACAGCGATATCCAAAATAATTAAAAAAGAGCATATCTTTAGAATTTCCGGTACACAGTCTCGCGCTCTTAAGATAAAAAAATATTTTTTTTCGTACCGTGTTGCCATTGCTCTCTTTGAAATCGTTGAGTTCGTTAATCAAAAATTAGTTAACGTTTTACAAAATATGAGATAGATAATAAAACGAATTCCAAATTTGAGGTTTCAGGTGCTCATAAAGGAATAAAAAGGAAATATCCGTAGGGATTGGCAATTTACAAGATTATTTAGAGGTACGTAAATATATGTTCGAGTGGAGCACTACGCTATTCATAATCTGATTCTCTAGGGACCGATGTTTTTTCACCGTGAGAGAAAAATACATATATTCATGTAGATGCTGCTTCATTATTTAACTTCTTTATATATCATGCAGGGCTCTATTGTGGTTATAACAGTTTGAAAAGTGAAACGCCTTTTACAGTGGACGACGCAAAATGCCAAAACAAAATTAATAGCCTTTCTGGGCAAATTGCCCCTTTGGGCTAATAATATGTTAGGTAAAACCTTCGAATGTGTGTTTCAATATTTAGGGGAAGATCTGTGCAATAAATTTCAAACATACAAGTGTTCGAAAACAAATATGAGTTACTGTATATTTATTATAAATATATTGGTACAATACCTGCTTGAATATGAACTAATAGTTTTAATATGTTTCGTTTAATAAATAGAGCAATCAGATTTACGTTTGTGTGGCATAATTACTTGGAAGTAGAGACCACACCCAACGAAGAATTCCATTTCCCTTTCTGTCCTAGTTTCACTCACTTCATAGCAGATTCGCGTTTCAGATTACGTTTCTTGTCTATTTTGTAATCTACTGTGCTTGATTAGCTTCACTGTATTGGAAAGTTTGAAACCTATCTTCTAAAGTACTTTACACAAGTTTATCATGTTAACGGAATAAGCTTTTTCTGCCTTTATAAATTAAATAAAAGGTTACTCTATGGTTCTTAAGAAAAGCATAGGGCAAGCAATAATTAAACAAAATTTCTCAAGACTTATTTAAAAATTACTTGTTTAGGTTAATTCTGAGTTCGATAATGTTTCTGAGTCTAGTAACTTCTTATTGGAAATAATGTCTGGTTATGTAACGATCATGTTGTTTTATGTAAAACGGTTATTTTAACGGTTGAAAAAAAAAGAGCCGAAATTTTTTAAAATCTTTAATTTAATAAAGTAATATTCCAAAGGTTTTATTTTGAACTAAATTTCAGTAATTGATTAATTTTTTTAAATGCTTCTTATTCTCATTTTTTCGAAATGACGTCAGTACGATAGAGATTAATTTTGTATATAGTGGCTCAAATATTTTTCGACACTTATCATTTTTATTCGCAAATATCATTTACGAAATATTAGCGAAATGAATTTATTTCTTTTTAACTTATATTACTGATTATCTTCTTTAAAACCTGCTTTTTAAAATGAACTCACATAAGTAATCAAACACTTTGAAAACAGTTTATATTTCATAAAACCATGAAAATAACGGGAAGTTCAATATTTCGTTGGCTATCCTTTAGCTAAAAATACACTTTTCATGCTCTTTGTCAGAAATTTAACTAATTTTTTCGAATAAAAATGCTCCATTTTCTTCTATTCCTACATAAGAATTGCTCTTAGTTAAGCTTCAGAAGCAGAATTACATTTCCTTATTATTTTCTCCAACTATCTTTATACATATTCGTTAGGATTTCAGTTCGGAGACTATGCAAGAATTTTTCTAACTTCAGGACAATCGTAGAAAATTACAAATAAACGTTTAGGACTATATATGTAGAGCCTTATCCTGATGAAACATGAATGTATTTTGCAATCCAAGTTTTCTTGCAGATGCTTTCAGGTTTTATTTAGGAATTTTTATATATTTAAGAATATTTGTGGCGTTTTACTTTATTTGATACAATGTTCAATCTTAGAACCCCACAAACACTAACAAGCGAATAATCGCTTAAGTGTCGAATAAACACGTAAGACTCAAAATGGATTAACTACCCTTTATTTCTCCGAATAATTACAATCAACTCCTAACAGGGAGTATACAGCAAAGCCTCCACTTGGACTTGAACTTAAATAATTATGAAATTAAACTAAACTAAGCTTAACTAAAGCTATTTGAAAGATATAGCCGAAGCTATCAGGATTCTAAGTAGTTGGCCTCTAATATTAATTAAATCGGCGAAGCCAAGCAAGGGCCTAAAGTATGGCCTAGCGTAGTATCTAAGAGAGAACGTAGACAAAAGGCAAACTCGCGCTAGTCAGGAAAACCAGACTCTCTTTCTCTCGAAATCGGCGAAACATTGACTTAATAGTACTCTAACTCATTTACATTCGCTGCACTTCTGAAATTACATTCTGGTAGGAAATTGTAAGCTGAAATTAGAATAGATAGGAAAGTTGCATAACTACTTAAAATAACTGTTAATAAAATTAGGATAAACCTTACATATTTATTATCTTTTATGAAAACTAAATATTCCAGCTCAGAATCCCCAAACCGTTACGTTTCCTGACCGCTATCGAATGCAATTTAACGATGTTTTTTGCATGACAGACATAACAGACGACAGACATAACAGAGATTAAGGACAGAATAAAGGACTTTTTTTTCCCCAAAAAATTTATATAACTGATTTAAAATGGATTCTGAAGAGATTTTTTCGTGGCGTCTGTGCGTAAGTATGTATGCATGTATCACACATAACTCAAAGACGAGTAACCTCAGAACGTTGAAATTTTGTATATAGGACTCCTACAACATGTAGATGTGCACCTCCTATTTTGATTGCCATTGGTCGCACTAAAAGTATATGTATATATATGTATCTTCTTTGTTACTCGGCTCAGTGAGTTCAGTTTTTTTATTCTTATATGTTTGTAACCTGTTCATTTTTTTTGCTTTAAAAATGATTGAATTATGTTGTTCTTATCTTCCGGTTAAGATTTTTTTGCCTTTAATAAATCAGCATGCAAGATTAGAATTATCAGCAATTTAAAAGTTGTTTAAGTGCGGGTAAGCTTAATCATTGGTTCTCATGGCGGACGTATTTGTTTACATTTGAAACTTAGGAGAATATTGGATTTGTTGCCAATCTAGAAAAACTAAGCTTCGCAGTAACAAAGTTAACGCCTTCCTTTATTATTGCGAATTAAATCATGCTTAATACATTCTGGAATTTATTCGAGGAAATAAAATTTACTTCGTAATTTTTAATGTAGGTATTTGGAGTTTTTAACGTATTTTTGCCGAATCGTCTGTGGAAAAACTGTTTCTTTTTTGGGGTGGGGTGGGGTTGTTTGTTTGTTTGTTTGTTTAATTTCTTTTATACATCATTTTAGATTTATTAAAGTATTTGAACAGAACACGTGACAACGATTAGATAATTCTCTAGATGATATATATAATTTTTATGCATTCTGATATATAAAATGAATAAGATGTAACGCTGTTAAGTGAACCTAGCGTCAGAGTGTCGCCTATGGTAAACAGACGCAGTGAATGTTAAAGAGTGCATTTATTCTACTATGGTTTATGCGCTATCGACGAACTAGTGCAATCCAATACATTTAAATGAAATGCAAAATGCGTGTTATTTGATATTCCGTACAAGGAAGTCATGTGGTGTATACATCAGACTTTTTTTTTCATTAAACTATCGCCACACAGCAGTTGCATCGCCATACAGCGGATCCAAATATATTAAACCTTGACTCATCTGCAAATATAACGTTGTTTTAATATGATAATTCTTTGCTTACCTTAGATTTTGTGAATGCCAGACGTATTTTCTCTATTTCTTTGTTGACGAAGGATTTCTTTCTTGCTGATCGCCCATTGTATCTACGTGCTTTATTGATTCTTCTAAGAACTTCAAGGTAACATTTATTGCAAAATGTTCTTCTAAATCTGTTGTTTCACAGTATTAATATTTGGGTTTTGTTTGATTTTTTTATAGGATAAATCTCCGGGAAATGCAGGCGATAATTTTTGTGATATATTTTAATTTAAAACAAAGAAATATAACAAGAAACTTCATCTGCCACAACAAAAGCTTCGAGTGTCCGAATTATTATGTGAGTGACTGATGAATGCTTTTGGAAAAATTATTTTATTACAAGAATTATTTTAATTATATTTGTTTTGCAACAAGCAAGCCTTAAAATAAAATAGCCTTAAAATAATAAGCAAGCCTTTTATAAAAATAAAAAAGGAAATGATAACAGTGACATTGGCGATGACTTGCAAACTGTAGCAGGCGACAAAAATAACGATTCCAATAGCATTAAATGATTTGCAGTAGATAATAGTAAGAGTGAGGGATATTCAGGATATAGGGTAAATAGAAATGAAAGTATTTAATTAGATACTATAAAATGTTTATATCATTACGTATTCTTATTGGAATGTAGTTTTCTTTTAACCCCTTAACTGCCGCGGGCGTATATATACGCCTTGCTCAGCCGATGCGTTAACTGCCCCGGGCGTATATATACGCCCTTCCGAAATGCTATCATTTGCTTTGCGCTGCTACCGGTGAAATTAATCGTAAAGTTTTGGAATAACCCATCACAATGACTTTGACAGAGTATGCAAAGGAGGACACTATTTCAGAGAAGGGGGGAAGAGCTGGAGAAGGGGATGTTTCTGGAACGGTGCAAGTAATGACTGCCCAGTTATTAGTCATGTTTCTGTTTGAGTAAAACCTCTTTTTGTTTTCGTTTACTGTTTGTAATAGCTGCTTTTTTACGAATATGTACGACAGTGAAATAGATGATTACTTTCCGTCATCTTCAGGATCGGACATCTCAGAATATGATATTACGTCAAATGAATAGAATTGTGACTATTTTTCGAAAGATGCTCGACGTTAGGTACGACTTGATATGAAAAACTTGCCTATGCCGCCTCCACGCTTTCCATTTAGGTATACTGAATTTACAAGGTATAACACGGACACCTAATACCTGGTTTAAAAATAAATTGATCGAAACTCCATTTTTTGGGGATGTTTTTATTACACAAACATCATTTTATTATACTTTCATCTTTTTCATTATACTGTTACTCTAAACATTAAATTTTGTATTTTCATTTTTTTCTTAAGTAAATAGGTTTTAGACAACAAAACTTGCACTTATTTTCCCCATAATACATCGCATAACTACGCGCGCCTGTGTAAAAAACGGTGGCACTGGAGAGTGAATCTTGTGCGTTTTCCGCGGCAGTTAAGGGGGTAAAAAAATAATGTTTTGATTAATTACAAACGGTAGTTTATCTATAAGCACTTTTCATTTGCTACGTTCTTGCTGTAACCACGTCTTTCGAAATTAAATAATTTGAAGAATTTTTTTACTTTTGATTTTCATGCAAAAAATTAGCAAAAAAGAGGTAAATACGCTATATAAAATTTCTCACCAGGATATATCTGGTGAAAATTTTGGACTGGCATTTGGTGTTTCTGCAGTGAAAATTTTGGACAAACTTAGCATCTGTCATATCATATATAATGAATCTGATATAATAAATCATCATATATAATGAAACTGAATTATTCTTACAAAAGTTCTGAGTATTCTGTTAATATTTATAACTAAAACACAAGATCGGAAGTTCCATTTAAAAGGTTGGATTTAAAGGTAAGCATTGATGTTATTCCGTGGGATTTTTGTTTTTGTTTTGTTTTTGTTTTTACTTATTTGCTTAGAATTTCTTCAAAACCATTTTACTTTAATTTTATGTGCTTTCTCCTATTCATGGCAATAATTATTTGGCTTAATTTTGTAAATTAGCGCTGGCAACATTGTCATTTTTGTTTATATTTCTTCTACGCTTATTCTTCGCTTCATACCATTTTAGTGCCCGCTTTTTTTCTTTTCTGTTTAACATTTATATTTATCTCATTGCTTCTTGTATTTAATTTCTTTTGAATCTTTGTTGCTTTACTTTAATTACTATAAGATGCCATAATCGAGATCTGAGATAAATAAAAAGTTATCTTTTTATGATAATCGCTATGCAATTGGGACTCGAACTAATAATGATAAGTACAGGATACTGAATATTTTCGGGAATGGTGATTCTAAAGTGTATATGGAAATAAAAGACATTTATTGGTAGGACGCTGTTAAGAAACTAGAGTGTATCGGTTAAATCCAAAAGAAGGTTTGGTATCAATTTGCGAAAACTGAAGAAAGACAAAAGAGGGGTAAGTAGCAAATGAAAATTAACGGATAAATTTTATTAAGGAGTCCGAAGTAGTCGCGAGTACAAGTGGTGCAAATATCAAAGAACAGAATATAGAGGGTTGAAAATTTCGGATCAATTCTTCTGGTTTTCCAGAATCTGTTTTGAACATTCACTAAGCCTAAATGTATGAAACTTTATGATAAAAGCTAACTCTCAAAATGTTTGTGTAAAATCAAGCTTCGACTCGTACAAAATTAAAAGAAGCATTTATTTACAACTAATAAAAGGGTTTAAAAATAGAAAAGCAAGTTAAAAAAATAGCTAGCGACGATCTGAACATACGAAACTAAAACCTAATTACATATTCGTAAACACAACTTATATTGTCAGATTCCTGTGCTTGATTAAGTAAAGGCTCAGAAATAGCACTTCGAACAGTTTGCATGGAACGACGTAAAACTGAGGGTTTTCAACAATGTGCTATGAACAATTTTGTGAAAAGAAAATTTTGTTGGAGATTTGTTTGATTTGATGTAGATTATGTTGCTCGGTACATATGCTGTAACAGCTTTAATGTTTAATTTAGAATATCTTGGATTACCTCTTTGACCCTTTCTGTCTTCGATGATTTTACCTCCAATAAGCAGATACATAAGAGAGCATTTAAAGTGGCATTTCAAATAGTTAGTGTGCCACGTTCCAGAATATCTCTTTCATAATGCTGTATTAATGCTTAAAAAATCAATCAATTAGGAGTTAATTTTAATTAATGTTTTATTAGCACCTAACATTAACCTACAGAAAAAGTTCAAAACAGAAAATGGAATTACATAAAAATAATTTAAAGTTTTAGGGCGTGAGTTGAAACAATAACAGCTCAATTGTACAGTTCGGGTGCGTTGAACTCAGTATTTTATCTATATAGTCGGTAGAGAGTATTGCTGACAATATTCATTTGTTACGATGCAAAATAAAAGATTTTTTTAATGACATTACATGACAATACATGATAAAATTTACACGGAATACGCGTATTCAAAAGCAATCAAGTTATACTAAAAGATGGATAAATAAAGCCATAAAATGGAAAAGTAAGGTTATGTTCTTTTCCGTTGCATTCAATGTTTCCCTAATCAACGAGCCCTATTTCGTATGACGTTGAACTGTCATGCCCAACCAACCATGAAAATGGCTGGGTGGGGCATAAAATTTTCTGTAGGATCACGGAAACCCTAAGTGTATTACCCTAACATGAATACAGACGTTTAAGCACTTAAAAGCAGACGGTAAAGAATGGCAGGTGACGGAAGACGAGGATGTCAAACCAAAACTCTTTCGGGCTTTCTCAATTCAGTCTTCTTGAAAGTGGCAACAAATATCGTGTGAATTCGGTCTTTCTCCACCTTTTTACATGCATTCTGAATGGGAACATCAAAAATCGTACTATTTTAGCTTTTCTGTCTTTAACCTCTCATTAGTAAACCCTCGTTAAGAGGAATTTAAAGGTGTAAAGTATTGTCTCCCTCCTTCCAGCATGTTTCGTGGAAGAGTACTCGACGCGTATTCGAGAGGTCCAGGGCTCGAGTTTAGCCCGAGAGCCATGCATATTTTTCACGTCTCCATAAAAAAATTGCAATGATTCTACAAGTAGCTCCCGAACTAAAAGTTGGTAGACAATAATTCTTCGCCACCAGGATTTTGCTATTGGGTCCCTTAATACCTAGTCGCTCTTTAAAAGAGGAAGTATATAAGGTACAGTCTTACTGCAAAAAAATCGAAGCATCATGAAGGAAGTGGTCGTTTTTGATGAAATTGAATATGTGTATAGCTCATACACAGACAATAAAGTGATTAAAAAATCAAGGTCATAGTATCTGTTCACGGCTCACAATCACCCATTAAACGTTCAAATTAGTAGTTGGTCGAACCGCCCCTGGCAGCAATGCATGCTTGAATTCGTCGAGGCAAGGAGTGGTAGAAGTTCCTAATGCCATCCTGCGACACATTCTGCCAGGCATTCATCAGTTGTCGTTCCAGATCTGCGATATTTTGCGGTGCCCGAATCTGGCGGCCTACCATGTCCCAGACATGGTCGATTGGTGAAAGGTCTGGTGACCTTGCTGGCCAAGGAAGAGTATCAACCGCACGGAGACAGTCCAAAGATATGCGAGCGGTATGTGGCCTGGCATTATCTTGTTGGAAAATGGCCCCAGGATGATGTGCCATAAAGGGTAATGCAACTGGCCGGTATCAACATGTTGTTGAGTTGTTAAAGATGTACGGAGGATGACTAAAGATGACCTGCTGTCATAAGAAATAGGTCTCCACACCATCACATCAGGGGTTATGAATGTATGCCTCTGTAAAACAAAGGCTGATTGGGATCGCTGGCCCCGTCCTCTCCAGACACGAACACGGTGGTCATCTGCTTCAAGAGTGAAGTGGGATTCATCGTTAAACACTATACGATGCCAGTCTGATGGCAGCCATGATGATCGGCTGCGACATCGCTCCAGATGACTCCGCCGATGTTGTGGGGTCAAAGACAAACGTCTTAAAGCCCTCTGTAAGTGTAACCCCGTCCCAGACAAGCGCCGTGAGATGGTGTACGGTACCACGGGAGATATAGACGTGGCTATAATGCACTGAATAGTCGACAATGATACCGTTGGGGCGGTTCGGGCCTGGCGAACAATCATCCTATCTTGCATCTCATTAGTATTCCTTGGCCTTCCAGAGCCTTCATTTCGTCGGCAATTTCCTTGTAGCAATTATTGCTGCCAACATCTTTGTGCAGCAGTGTCTGTACGTTGCAGGTGGCGGCCTATTGCTCGGTATGACCACTCAGTTTCACGCAATCCTACAATGCGACCACGTTCGAAGTCGTTTAGTTGTCTGTAAAGTCTTCGGTATCGTCGTAATGGCATCTTTAGTTGCTTCTTTACGGAATTACAATGGCAGCAACAAAAAAAGATAAATTTTCCGCCTCTGTTATTGGCTTTATACTATGCAAATTGCATACTATGATTGCAATTCCCGTTCATTTGCCTTGAAACTTTGATCATTTGCATGATCGATCAGGATGTTTTTGCATACAAAATTTCATCACGATCGCAAAAGTCTTTCTTGGTGCTTCGATTTTTTTGCAAAAGAGTGTATTTTCTCTCTTCTTCCAGAATGCCTTCGTGGTGTAACGGTAACACTTTCGTCGTGTATTCAAGAGGACCATATTACGAGTCTCAATGAGGGCTTGCTCATTTTTCACGATTTGTGTATTAAAAAAAAAGAACTGATGACTTTACAAAGGGATCGAAAAATCAAGAGTTTTTGTTTAAAAAAATTCATGTTAAATAGAGAGACAATTTCTATTTTTGGAATAATTTTTCTGAATTTTAACCACTCACAGTTAAGTATCGTCATAGGAAACACTATAGCACTGCATTAATTACTGTAATGTTATCAGGAATTGTGTTTCTTCTAATTGATTTTGAAAACATAACTGGAGTCCTGAGTAGGAACAGGAAGCTTACTAAAAGCTATGTTCGTGCGTGTGGTAGAAGATACAACAAAGATACGAAGGGTTAAAATTCCCCTTTATTTGCTTATCGATTTTACAGACGTCCCCGCTCTTCGGGATACAAAGACCAACCACTTGCGGCCTGAACGTAAAAGAATATAAGACTACTAACTAACTAAAATTTAAATAAGAGCTAACTTTTAATATTTTACACAGATAACTAGCCTTTTAATGACTACGTCTGTAGTACACAAACTGCGGAAAACTACAATACGTCTTTAACTTTCAAGAGGATTAAACCTCTGGCCTTAAAGGTGGACAGTAACTGATCGCAAGTTCGCGTGAAGACTCGTAGCAAGAGAGCTCTCTCTCCTTCTACCCTACTCTTGGCAAAAAGCCACAACTTAAATACTTAAGCGTTAGCAAGTACAATTTGCATAAAAATAATCACGCGTTATTCTGGCCGGAAGTGGAAAATAAGAGATGATAGTAAAGTTTTAAAATAAAATAAACATTAGTGAACTTAAAATCCTTACAATGTAACTTGAAAAAATGCACTCACAGATAATTTTTTGGTATATTGCGCTGTCGCAAACGGGAACGAAAATATCCGGTAACATCAGGGCAAACTTTATCTTCCGTAAAACTAGTGGTCAGTTCGGATTTTGCAGCAAAATATTCTACAATGTTTTTGCCTGTGGGCGGAATGGTATTGTCCTCCTCACTTTCTGAAGATATTTCTTGCACCTTAGACCCAATGCTTGTACATCAGATTCCACGCAGCATATACGAGCAACATCGTCATCTGAACTAACTAACTCCGGAAAACTAATACCAGGGTTCGCAATGTCTTGTAGACTATTCCATTTGTCAGGTGAAGCGGTATCGTTGTCACCATCTAACTCGTCACTAGGATTAAAACTTGTTTATGGTTCCAGGATGTTCTGAAACGTTGTCAACATTTTGTGTGTTACCTTTATTTTAAACATCATGTTCTTCGCACTTATACCATAAAATTCAGTTCAAGAACAATATCGCAAAATAATTTTAAACTGAGCATATCTTTAGATCTTCCTAAACACAGTCTCACGCGCTGGAGCTAAAATTGTTTTTTTCTGTACAACGTTGCCATTGCTCGCTTTGAAATCCTTGAGTTTGTTAATAAAAAATTCGTTAAAGTTTTACGAAACGTGAAATCGATAATGAAACAAATTGCAAATTTCAAATTTGGGTTTTCAGATGCCCATATTTGCAGCAGGATTACCTCATTCAAAATTGGATGGCTCTAGGTACCTTCGTTTTATCACAATCCGAGAAAGATACATACATTTATGCACATTCTTCATTATTTAATTTCTTTAAGTATAATACAGGGCTGTAATATTTGGTGGCAACAGTTTGAAAAGTGAAGTGACATTTAATGTTTGTGACGGAAAATCGCAAAACGAAAACAATAATCCTTCAGGGACAAATCCCCTTTGGACTAATGATAGAGCGGACTAAAAACATTTCGTAATTTGTGCTTAGCGAAATTCGCCTTAACCGATAAAACTTCCTATAAGCTCATATACGTCACTACCGGGGCCAAAATTTGTTCGTGTTAACCGACTGTTCCCCTTCAGCGAGTTTATCTTAAGAGGAGTTTACTGTAGTTCATGGGAAAACACTGGAATGGGAAGAGCAGGTGTTTAAAGAACCAAAACTGGGCTAAAGGCAACGCAAGCTATCATTTCATTTTGAAGTGTTTTCAGTTTTAATTATATCTGTCAAGGAAAAGCGTGCTTTTTTTCATGCAAATGGGTGAAACTGAAATTTAAGAAACTTCAAATAGGTAAGTCCTCTATAACACAAGAGTTACACCTATTATTTAAAAAAAAATCCAATTCAATGTATTTTTTTAATTTCAGTATTTCAGTTTTTAAAATTTAGAATTCTATTTCAGGAAAATAGTAATATTAATGATAAAACATCTTGCTTTCGGTGTTTGATATAATCCAATGTCATAAATGTATTATTTAATCAGCGTCTAAAGTTTAAAAGGGAAGAATCATTGTGGCATGCCTTTATGTATACATCGAAGTCACGTGACCACTTGTTAGGACTGAGTGTTCTGTACATATTTTTGGCGAACATATTCTTGAAGTAGTTAAAGTCCTGATCTTGAACAAGGAGCTGAATGCAGCTATGTTCTGTGGTAGAATACTGTGGTTAAGTGGTAGATTAACTGCACGTAAGAAGGATTTAAAATCCTCTTTTATTAAACCACTATTATTTACACACAGCCATTTCCCAACTCGGGAGTGATAACAGAAAATAATCACCGCACTTGGGTCTAACTTGAACAATCAAATAATTTATAATGAAGTTAAATAAAAATTAAGTTGTCGTTGCTCACAGAGCTATGAACGCGAGGTTGGCCTCTATGCTAAACGATCAATGGTGCGTAGCAAGATTTAGCTAACACTAACGCACTTAAATTATTTCAATAAGTAATAGCGTAACAGCGCTAAGGTTGGCCTCTATGCTAAACGATTAGTGGTGCATAGCAAGATTTAGCTAACACTAACGCACTTAAATTATTTCAATAAGTAATAGCGTAACAGCGCTAAGGCTTAGAATTTAAATATTAGCTAGTCAAGCGAACGTCGAACAGAGCCGCAGTGATCTGAGACTAAAAGCTCTCTCACACTGAGAAGTTCCTCGCTAACCTTTAAATACAAACTTGGCTCCACTTCAAATTAGCATAAAGCTAAAACGCGCGTTCATTCTAACGGGAAGTTGAAATAAGAACTTATAGGAAAGAGAAAATTAACATAAAACTTTGTTAATTTAAACTAAAACCTTACACATTTACCTCGCTTATGGATTTTGTGTCGACTCCGAATGCAAAGGCTGACATGAGAATCGTTTTCGCACTCTCCGTTAAGAAAGGATGAAATGGCACGACTTTAAAAAAAGCCTCAACTGGGAAAGCTTTAAAGGCGATACAATCATCTCTGAAAGAGGTACAGGGCAATTTAACGCGAACTTGGCTCAAAACTTCACCGGCGTGAATTTCAACTATCGGCGATTGTAAAGCAAGACCGAAGACAGGAACTTTTATCTAAAACAGCAAACCTAGTATCGTGGCTACGAGTGACATAACATGCTCTCTTAACAGTCTTAAAACCTCTTTTAAATACAAGCGCACTTATTTGTATCCTAGTTGGAAAATGGAGAGAGGAAAGAGACATTATAGATTCAAAATATAAAATAAGTGCTTATTCAATTAAAGGAGCCTCACAATTTTATAAAATTCTACAAAAAATTCAATGTTTAACTTCTTTAGAATTAGATACAATTTTCTATAAACTAAGTCAGAGATCTTTTGTAGGTTATTCTATAAAATTTTAGATGTGTTTCTATGTATAAAAATTCTATAGAAATTTGCGTAGATATTCTACAGGGGTATAAAATTTTACACATTTGCCCTAGGTCTGATGTTATGTTACGCATACAGAATGTATGCGCAACATAACACCATTAAGTTACGCGTACAGAATGCATCTTATGTTACGCATATAGGGGTATAAAATTTTACACATTTTTCTTAGGTCTGATGTTATGTTACGCATGCAGAATCAATTGATAGAATTATATTGAAAATATAAGACCCAGCAAACTGGACCAGCATTCTAAAGAATTCTAAACAAGTATTCTTGCTTTAATTTTTTATAAAAGATCTCATAAAATGCTTTTGAGTATTTAAAAGCATTATAAAATTATCATAAATTTTTCTTTGAGATTAAAAAGAATTAAATTTTCATAGCTTCACAGAAGGTTTTAGCTTTGCTAAATTTTGGAATGATTTAAGACATGGAAAAGGGGATGGCTAAACACTTTCGAAGGGATGTGATTTTTTTTCTAACAAAATTAATACTGTTTTTATTTCAAAAATGTTTAAATAAAAATAAATACTTTTTAATTAATGTGTACATATTCAATATTTAAGAGCTTTCATTTCAGAAAATAAAATTTAGAACAGCATTAATTTAATCTTTTAATTGCTTTTTCGATTTAAACTGGTTTTACGTTTTCACAAAATTTAATTTCTTTATTACATAGGCAATACTATAAGAAAAATTGTACAAAATGTTACGATAAAAAGGAGGAAAAAAGGCAAAAATTTCCATTCAGAAGATATTCAATATTTATGAATAAAAGTTGTTTATTTTTACTCTTCGATATCCCATATAGTACGTCAGGCACTAAAAATTTACTTTGAGTAAAGTTTGAAAATTTTCAGATTTTTATACGAGGGGTGTTTTTTAAGTAAGGGCCGTTTGAAAATAAAAACCAAACGAAAGAGAATTTTCAGAAACCAAATGTACTTTCAGATTCTACATACGTTTCTCTATTTTTCAACATAGTTGCCAACTTTGTTTAAACACTTATCATACCTTAGAGCTAGATTTTGAATGCACCCTTCAGAGAAACTTGCCGCCTGCTCTGATAACCAAGAGGTCAACGCCGTTTTCACGTTTTGGTCATCGTTGTAGTGGTTGCTGCCGAGATGATGTTTGAGGTAGGGAAAAGACGAAAATCACTCAGCGCAAGGCCTGGGTTGTAGGGGAGGTGGTCTAAAACTTCTCAGCAAAAAGAGTGCAATAAAGCTCGAGTTTGAGTTCAATAAAGCTCGGTGTGAGGACTTGCATTGTCATGGGGTAACAAAATTCCTCATGTCGGCATGCCGCGTCTTTTGTTTTGAATTGCTGTGGGTAGCTTTAGCAAGGTTTGGCCGTAGGCTACCGCATTTATGGTGGTTCCGCGTTGCATGAAGTCGACCAACAAAACACCTTGCCTATCCCAAAACACAGACGCCATGATCTTGCGCTGAAACAGAGTCTCTTTGGTCTTGACGCTTACAGGAGAGTGTGTGTATCTCCACTCCCTGCTCCTGTTGCTTCCATTCGGGCATGACATGTGAAACCCACGTTTCGTGTCCTGTTACGAACCGACTCAACATGGCGTCACCTTCTTCGTTATAACGAGACAAAAAATTCAGCGAACGCTCAACTCTTTCGTTTTTGTGGCCCTCCGTTAGGAGTTTAGGGACCCAGCGGAGCACAGTTTCTTAAACCTTAATTTTTCAGAAACAATCTTATACAGCACTGGTTTAACACTTCCTGAAATTCCTTTGAAAGAGTGCTTATAGTGAAGCGTCTGTTCTCAAGAATTTTTGCTTCAACTGAAGCCACTATATCGTCTGTGATCACAGATGGGCGACCAGAGCGAGACTCATCATGGACTTGTCGCGGCTAAATTTGGAGTTTCTGACTCACTTACGCACTTTGCCTTCACTCATGGCAGCAGCTTCCTTAAACTTCACAAATCTGCCGACAAAAAAAATATCACTGACTGTACCTTGCACGGGGTGGGCGATTCCATAATCTTGAACATTTTAAAGACACAGAAGAAACTGTACAGGTTACCTGCACAGCTGCAAGTGAGCACAGTTGTTTC